>JAMKCH010041416.1:0-39985 GCA_023653785.1 Ophioderma brevispina
GAGGAGGTTATGTTTTCTTCCCACGTGGCATTTCTTCCAATAACAATTTTGCACTGGTTGACATGAGCTTATAGTGAACAAAAGTACTTGAAATTGGGATGGAGTTCTGTTTCATTCAGGTACTTCTTGTCACTATAAACATAATCATTGTTTGGAACACCACTCTACCTCCTCTTATGCCATGCAAACCGACATAAAAGAATTGTGTGTTGTGTGTGGTGTGTGTAATTCCTGATTATTCACTATTTCTCACTGTTACATATAACTGATCTACGATTTTTTTCATTTTCATGGCACTTGTAATTGTGCATTGTTTATTACATCATCTAAATCCATTATGTGAATATACAACGCCTCCGTTTGTACAAACTATTCCAAATTGCGCTTAATTTTTACATTAGGTTATTTAACTGTCTATTGCTGCTGTGTGTTTGGCATACTTATGTTGGTTGTATAGAGAGTAACAGAACCATTGTGCTCATCTTACTTGCCTTCATAAGAGTACTAACCAAAACAATTCAAGATTCTTGTTGCCCATCACGCTGGCTTTACCTATGCACAAATACTACAAACCAACTATCCTCCTCTTTTATTTCATCACCTTAGATTACAAGCTTCTATTTAACATTTTGTAGTGTGTTTGCAGGTAATTGTAATTGTACGATACTATAAATGATATTAATAAATGATAAATTGTTTGTTATGGTTTCTTCCTTCTTCTTTCACATCCTAAAATTGATCACTTTCGGTAAACATTTCCTCTATTTTCTCTTTTTTCTGAACTTTACAAACTTCAAATTTTATGCCCCAGGAGCTCGCGTGATGCAATACCGCTGTCGCTTACGCGTACCGCCAACAACTCCCCCCAAAACAACACGCAAATATATTTGGCATTCACAATGCAACTCGTCAAGCAATACTCTTTTTTTATTAGCTTTGAAGCCATTTTAAAACTATTTTTGTATAATTCTATAAACTATTCTTGTCATAATAATAATAATAATAAATTGGAGATTTTTTTTCGTTGATAACAGAAAATATCGCCCTCGCCAACACTCGCCCCGATATTTGATCTAGGCTCGGTTACGAACTATTTTAAAGGTAAGGATTTCGGTAATACTGAGGTGATTACTTTTTTGCATTGGGGTTTCATATTTTAAGTGGTGTTTCCGGGTTTTTTTAGGACTTCTCCGCCTTCTGTTGGTTACAAATATTCCCAATGGATACCATCTTTACAATTATATTTTTCTTGTGCAGATATTCTAGGCCTAGGTTCCTTTGCGCTTCTTTGAGCGTCACTGACAATGGTTCTTAGTTCTTAGATCTTCCGCAACTGATAGATAATTTTTAGAAAAATTTAAGTTTGATTGGGTGTATCACATTCCTAACAGTGTTTCTTCGATATCATCGAGATGTTTATCATATGAATTTATACAGATGGGTGTTGGAAGATGGCGGGAGCAGAGTAAGCATCCTTCCTTGACTGACACTAAACCAGGGTAACTGATTTCTATCTTAGCAGAACTTTTATGATGACTGTACTGCATACATTAATTATTTCCTCATCAAAACCCTTTTGAAGTAGGTCAGTTACGGAAGAGTGGCGTTCTGATCTGTTACGGAATCCGTCTCACCTATCACTCATCACTCAGTGAAACATTCTTCTAAGCCCCTTTTTCAACGTTTCAGAAATGTCACAATCACATTTATTACACCAATTCATCAAAATATACTGTACTTCATCACGAGGTGTTACCGCTCAATGAAGATTATCATGCATTAAAAATGGTTTCATATGTAATTTCTTGCATAAGGTTACATCTATGTATACTGGTAATCGATTATATACTCAATTCTTCTGTGAATTGCAATACAGAGTGCCCTGGGCTTGCGGACTAGGGTAGGCCGTATTGTATAGCGAATTTTGAGTTGTTTCTTCATTTCTAGTAGCGTGGTTTCTTTATATGTATTGTTAGAAATGGGGGGGGGAATTAAATCTTTTTATGGATCGTCCAAGCCAAATAGCTATTTTATGAGATGTTTCAGCATTAGCTTCTTCAGCCCATTGCCTGTTATATATTAATGCCCGTTGGATGTGGAATACGTGGAATTTCGCGTCGGAAGTGATTGATTTTTTTACACCAAAATTTGACTAACTACTGACTTTAAAGCTGGAGTATATGTGTTTGTCATTTTCAGGGTTATGCATTATATGTTTTGATAAGTTTGCTATTTGACACATTGACAGCTTTGCACTTTTTATCATGTTTTTCAAGGTCTGCTGCAGGTAAATGATAGCAATGCAAGGTTTTGAGGTTTCAGATTCCAGAAAAAATCACACTAATCCTAAACAGTTTTAAAAAGTATTATGTTATTGCTTTCGTATCCTGACCCCAGTCAACAGTGTCTCAAATTCTAGTTCTGGTGAATAATAGTTGAAGAAGTAACGAACAATAACCTTATCTGTTTTGGTATTCATCGACTTTAAAAAAGCATTTGCTACCATCCACCGTGGCAAAATGCTTGGACATATTTAACGTTCACTGGAGGCTAGTGCCTGCTATAGGACCCCCGATACCAACACACAATAGCCCATGACACCTCACCTGATGGGTGTCCCAGACTTTTCATCCAGGGGGGGTTCTTCAAGGGGATTACTTTAGCACCATTCTCTTCATAGTAGTGTTGGATTATGTACCGAGGAAGGCACTAGAAAGCAGAGAAGAAGTCTTGGCCTCACACTTACACTCAGACAGAGTAAAGATTGTGCTCAACAAACAATGACATACCTATATTTTTCAGATGACATAGCCTCCTATGATGACGAAACTTGGTGGCCACTCACATCAAAAATACAGAAGGCCTGGTATGGCCTGCTATCCCCGCTTTAAAGGCTGATCTCAGAGATTTTCGAGAGGGTGCCCATCGTTTTTCCAACAAATCTTGTTCTTTGCATGTACATATGCTTGTCCATATACTAATCACTGTGTGAAATAACTAGCTCCAATCGAAGTCCTTCATATAGAAAATCACAGCTTTGTTATAAAAATCCCGGATCCTGAAATGTTGTTTACCGGTATCCTAGGAGGGTTGTTTTACTGTGCACAAATGTTACGGCCTGAAAACGGAAAATCCTATTCATCTCTACCTTTGGAATCAAGCATTTACATGATCTTATTTCTAGACTAAGACTAGACTATTTTTACTTACTACACAAAAAATTTATATTTGAAAAAATCTTCCTTCCAGCCTTTAAGGAGAGCTCTCACATTCCATGGCAATCTCATACGCACCACTAAGATCTGTATGGAGACCTACTACCTATCTCTAAAGCCTAAAGGTTGGCCGGTCACTGTGCAATGAAGCAGCCTACACATTCCTTTTGTGGCATGCCCAAACACTCAGGAAAGAACGAGGCCTCCTACGAAGACTACGTAAATTTACTTCAAGAAGGACACTGTACTTGATAGGCAGACCTTAAGAACTAAATATGACCGACTAGTTTGGAGGGGAGGCCACATGGGAGTCCCACCCTGCGGTCGGCCCATAAGCCAGCAAGTAAGCATGACCCCCATAGCGTGAACACTTTCAGAGATCATAGGATGAAGCGTTTTGTGTTGGTAATTTTGCTTGATACAATCAATAAACGTGAAAGATATTCTCCGTTATCTGATTAATACCATCATTAGAGGTAACTTTCATTGTAGTTATTGAATGTATCTGTGTTTAATAATTTAAAATCATCTTAATGAACAAATGACATTAATATTAATGTATCAGAGGACAATTTCTTTGAAACGTGTACTCATGATTTACAGTTTTGAAATGTTTTTTCTGTAGATCCCTGTAGGATCTAAAACACCCACGCTTGAAGTTTGATTAACCTATGAAATACAGATGTACCTTGTTTTCGAAATGTGACGCTGATTCAACTTTGGTGAAATTGACATTGAATATGCAAAAGTGCAATATACGTTCGCCCAGCTTTCACATGCAAGTTTGGTTCAGCCGGAGAAAATGAGAAAAGAAGAGCTAGGTCAATTTTGTAATTCTACGTGAAATACATTATGAATGATTGAAATGTACATAAACTGCAGTGGGTAGATCAACACACTCTGCTTCACTTTAGATAACCTAACGGTTGCGAGCACAAGAAGTTCACCGTTAAAGGCGGATATTTAAGTCTATAATTTTTCATCTTGATGAATGGCCTTCACCTCAAAAACCCCATCTGTAGTTTCGCGCCGATATTTCAACCCATTTTGAAGTGAGAGCTAAACAAGTGATTTCGTAATCCCTATAGAGTACTGTGTAAAATTAACATTGGTCGACCATAATGGGGCATATTTTCGCTCATAACGTCCAAACCAAACAGAGTAAATGGAAAAAATAGTAGCTTTCTTCTGATACCAAAATTGTGACCACTTCCGGTAAAATCTGGGTCGCTGGGGACGAGGCTATTAGCGCTCGGACCATGGACCTTTAAGAAAACACCCACACATTTTCATATTGATCTTAGTTCTGCCGAATTTGAGTTTCATTAGAACTATTTCTTCTGAATTAGTTTTATTTAGAAAAAAATGGACCGTGCATTTCCCCTATAGAACATTCTCAAGTATTGATCTTGTAGAAACGAGGAGGGAAAATAGCCTGATCATGTTTCAATGCACCTCAATCAGACTAAACTGCAGGACTAGAATCCATGAAGACGTATTGGCTTCAACCCCTGTCCGTACTTAAAATAATGACAACCTTGATAGGCTATCGGTTCACGATGCAATTACTGGATTGGTTTATGTCCCCCTTCTTTTTTCCAGGGATGTGGTGCTTGCTTCGGCTAATAGTTTGTAATGTCAATATCATCGCACGAGAATGATAAATGTAATCAATTTCAACACAACTTTAAATCCTGATAACTATTTTCTGTACGTACATCATTTTCCATTTGTGTAAACTGTGTTTTTGGCGCATTTGAAAAATTAAAAGAATATGATATATAACATTGAAATTTTGGTAGGGTATATATATCTGGTCAAGTCCTACATTACTGCTGTGCAAAAATCGGAACGGGCGTAATGCATTTTAACTGCATTTCCGTACAATTAGGGGTTCTGATATTGTTATCTTCAAAGAACAATAGAATTGTGCATACCATTTTAAAAAATTTTACATATCGGAATTATAGGCTGACTCAGAGATTTCCCTGGAAGGGTGCCCTCAATTTTCAAACAAATTGTGTTTTTGCATATACATAATGTTTGTCCATATAATAATCACTGTGTGAAATAACTAAACTCAAATAGAAAACAAAAAAATTCGCGGCTCCGGAAAATTTTTTGTTATTACGCTTTTGTAGTGAGTGTATTTACAGTTCTAGTTGCCTTTTTAAAATTACTACACAAAAAAGATATATTTTCGAAATCTCTGAGTCAGCCTTTAACGATACCCTTTTTTTCCAGAATGTTTGTGAATTTCAGAGTTTTTGCATTTGCCCAAAATGGTCATAGTCCAACTTTGACAATTTCTACTCCCAAAGAATACGTTGAAACAAGTATTTACGATTATAATGGCGATGTATCGAAAATGTTTTCCGTGCATCTTTCCCCGTAAGAAATACATTTCCAAAACCCTGGTCGTAATGTTAGAGAAGATAGATGAGTCAAATACAAAGTAGAACCTAATTGTGTACAGACCATACTATCAACCTGGCGGTAAGGTAATACAGTTGTTGAAACGCTGATATTAAATCAGTGTAGAATTTTCAAAGTAAATATCAGGTTTCCGTAGAGATTGCCCTGATAGTTATGATGACGCCATCACAAGTGACGCCGTCTTCTAAACTTCTCAAAAGCAGTCGATCGCGTTCCACATAGTCGCATTTTAAAAGCTTTATCACTTTGTGATATGGGGAGAATATACACCGCCTTGTTATGGTCTCGTGATTTCGTGAGATAACATATAGTGTGTATGTGTCTAATTTAAGAAAACCTCCGAAGGAGAAAAAAAATCGTTTTGTTTTTCAGGGTAGCACAGTGGGATTTTACAGTTACCTAGAAAATAAAACCTTGTTTGTTTGTAATTTTAAGTAGTGTGTTTCATGCATATTATTAAAATATGGATCGTAGTGTGTAAACCCCTGGAATAGATAGCAAAGAACTTCCCAATGAGGTATTATGTATATGTTGTAGGTGTTTGCCTAATACGTTGAAGTATTAAAGGGCTGATGTAATCAGGGAAAGCTTTCCTTATTACGTTGTTTCAAAAAAACTCAAGTGACGGTCATTTTGAAATGCAGCTAGAGCAAACAGGAGTGTCGTAAGTTGCCGGGTTCAGAAATAACGGCTTAAATATCTTGGTACCAGCGTTCGTACTTTCCAAAAGCAACTCACTTCTGATGTCGTTTTTTGAAGCATAAACTGCATATTTTTGGTATCAAATTATCCGTTTTCTCTGGTGGATACGTACACCAAAAAAAGACAGCCAGGCAACCTTGCAGGCGAATTACACTACTACGACTGTATCTGTGGTACCTGGTGCAGAATCTGTGCATTGTCCAGAGACTGAAGTCATGCTTAGTAGAATAGGATATATACTACTTATGTTTTAATTATTATCGATGTAATTGTTTGAGTGTAGACTTCACCCATCCTTCAGAATTCTTAAAACATCGTTTTATGAGCAATTAGTACATACCTCTTGTTTGACAATTACAATGATTTAGATTTACGTGCATTTGTGTGCACTAGGCATACTTAAGAGAATCGCACCACTATTAGCTAGGTGAGCAGACGACTCAGTGCCGAGACAGTGTTGGCGTCCGAAAAATGGCCCTTTTTCCTAATGAGAACGTTCACAAAATGTTGATAAGTTGTTCTTTAAATGAAATTTTGGAATTAATCATAAGTTTGACTAGTAACAAACCATTTGTTTGGTAACGATTTTTTGTTCTGTGGCCATTTAAAAAAAACAAATAATTTCTGAGTTTTGGGAAAACTAGGTGTGGGCGTGTTTGGAAAAACATGCACATCTTTCGATGTCTGTAGCTAAGAAAAAAAAATCAGCCTTCATCATATTAATTTTTTGTGGGCCCGCCGGCTTATAGCTGGCAGGACACTTAGCAATCCTTGTGCGTGTGGTTATGTGAGGATGCGTTTATTTGGGTGTGGAGTATGAGTGTGGTGTCACTATAAATGTTGGATTTTTTTTTAAATTGACCTCAATTGAAAAGTCGAATTTCATTGAAACCAAACTTTTACTGCCATAGGTGCACCATGGGATCCCTCATAGGTTGAGGAGGTCAAAAGTACTGTGCCGAGGTCAAAGGTCTGTGAGGTCAAATTGTAATTGGAAAATGTAAAATATTGACCTCAATTGAAAACTTGAAGTCAACAATGGAAGCAACTTGGTGTCATAGTGCACCATGGGATCCCTCTATGTTGTTGAGGTCCAAGGTCATGTGCCAATGTCAAAGGTCATGGGAGCGGTCCACAGCTTTGAATATAGTGAGGCTGTCGAAAGCCGTGAACAGCGAAATTTAGTTAAATTTTTGTTTGTTTGACTGAGGTATGGTCCTAATCTTCCTATCCAATTTTGAATACACCATTTAACCAGTCGCTTTATAGCCGATAATTTGGCGTTTGATGAAGGTCCTTTTGTACCACAAAATTCCTATGGGGAGTTTTTTTTAGATTGCTGTGTTCACTTATGCAAATTATGTTCTCTTTTTCCTGACTGGGTTTTGTATCATCATACTAGCTGAAAGTGCAATCATTAACCCTCTTATCAAAAAAAACATCCTTGAATCACAGTGAACTGAAAGTTTACCGATCCCTGTTGCTAACCATCCATTTCTTCGTAAAGCATTGTAAGCACATAAACAACCACATGCAGAAACATGGCTCTGTGGTGTAATACCAACTGCCGTCTACCTACTTGCGTGGAAAGAATTTTTTCTTTGTCTAAATCGACACGGGTTAATCATGATCTTCTCAACTGATGCGATTGTCGCATGCAATATGGTGACTGGGATTTGGCCCTTGACTAGTTGAAGTCCTATTTTACAAGTTCGCACAACAGCTGTTGTGTATTGAATGGCATCTCTCATTAGCAAAACAGTGGGACTAATGGGGTTACCCCAAGGTTCCTATTTTGGGCCCTCGAGTTTTCAAACATATATACACCGACTTCCAATAGGCAGGAATTTATCATTGAAGCACTCTTTGTCGTTCATTGTATGATGCAGATGACATGCAATTTTTTTTGTAGTTTGAGAGCCATCTAATCAATCATCAATTGACTCTGCTTTATCTCTATAACATCATGCATCAATGAGATAGAACTTGGATGACATTCATGTTTAAAATTAAACAACGAACAAAACAGAATGTATGGTCATTGACTCTCCGTTACAACAAATGGGCTGGATGCCTGGATGAAATCATCATCCCCTCCACTAGTGTCAGAAACTTGTGTGTCCAATTTTTGATGATGAATGGCCATCGTGTCACAAGGTCTCCCTTTTTTTGTTCCAAATAGGGCTAATCAGCTTTTCACTTTCGGCAACACAATTAGCCAGCTGATCCGCCCCTTTCTTAATTATGATGTCGTTCGTCCTTTGTGCTTTCATGCCGACTCGAATAGGGAATGTATGGAATCCATGAAATCTTCTTCGGTGCTTCAAAGCGGTGACCATGCCACCCAGTAATTTACATAACTTCACTGACTCCTTTTGAACACGAGGATTTTCTACAAAATGTTGTGTCGTTATGTCTACCAGTGCTTTACATGGAATATGGACCGATTCCGTTGCCTCCTCCCTGTATAAACAAAGTCACTATAACTTGTGCTCGTCAATGGATACCACAACTCTCACTGTTTCACTTTTGAAAAAGGTCTGCAAATCTTGCCTTTTGAACTGCAGTTTGCTCTCATCAAAACTGCTTCCACACTGCTACAATGCACGTTTACACTTCAGAACGGACTTAAATATCCTCCTACCTGTTCCAAATAAAATCTGATCTTTTTTCACTTTTTGTTATGTTTGGTTTGATATTTTGCCTTTCATTGCAATATTTTTGAATTCCATCTCGGCGCTGTAACCTTTATGACATGTGGCCTAGAAAAGCCATGTATGAAATATGTATGCATGTATGTATTATTTATGTACGTACATACAGACGTACGTACGGATGTATGTTTGTTTGTTGTTTTGTATGTATGTATGTATGTATTATGTATGTATGTAGTATGTATGTCCTGTCTGTAATGTATGTTTTGTATGTTACTTACAAAGAGATACATTGTTGGGAGTATTTTTAAAGTATACGACAAAAAACAAGAGCAAGGGGAGAACGATGAAGAAGAGGTAAAGGGGGAAAAGGACGAGGAAAAAAGGGGGATGGGGAAATTAAGGGGAGGGGCGGAAAAAGGAGGGAAGGGTAGTGGGGAATTGCGATAGAAGTAAAGACTTTCAGAGCGATGGGATGGGCGAATGGGCAGAAGGAAATGAATGGGGGTGAGAGAAGAGGGTGGGCAAAGGAAGACATTGTTGGAGTATTTTTACATTGTGGGTATATTTTCTTCTTCATTGTGGGAGTATTTTTAACAGAGTTACTATATGTTACTATGTCCTAGACGTAATAAACTGTTCTATTATGAGGTTTATTCCGTCAAAGAGTAGAAAAAGATGTATTTTTCTAGTTAAGTAACTATATAGCCCCCCCTGCGGCTCACTCTCTTGGCTAAGAAAAATGAGAAAAAACTATAAAAAATTTTTTTTTAAAAAACTGAAAAAAATGTTAAAAAAATGTCTAAAAAAGTGTCTTTTTAAGAGAAAATCTCAAAATATATAGGTTTGAAATTCTTCCTTATGCAGTTTTGAAAAATGTGTATTTTTTCTGAAAAAATTTGCTAAAAAAGGTCTTTTTAATAGATTTTTCAGTAAAACTCCCACAATGTAGCTCTGTAAGGATGTGATGTGGTATGTATGGTATGTATGTAATAAGTAAAAATAAAGTTACAAATTCTGCCAGTCTAAAATTCTGCAAAATGTATAAGTTGAGGGAAAAGGTATATTTATCATTTTGAAATCAAAACTTTTAATGAGCCCAGCCCTTCCCCATGAAAGAGAAAACACTTAATAAATATAGCTGCGTACTGGAAGCGATGATAATGTGGGCATGATTTTATACCCTCGAAGATTAGTCATTCCCTCATTTAAAGAACAGAATAAAGTATTTAATTAGGTGTTATTATCGGATGCATGAGTAGTCCAATCGAACCACGGTTGCTCTAAATTAAGGTTTGTCATTGCTTTGTGAATGATGTTCGGCCCATTAAACTGAAATGCATTAATTTCCAAAACAGGCTGACGCAAATGGAAGAACAAGACAATCTGACCATTCAGTCAATGTCGATAATTATAGTCAGTCGTATGGTCACGACGGCGGGCCTTATGTTCTCCTAAATGGAGTCGCGGTGACGTCAAAAGTGATAGAAAACGAATCTGGAAGAAATGTTCTGTATGAGGTCTAAAAATAGCCCGGTTCCATTGAGAAATCACTTGTTATAAGGGAGAAAGGGGTTTACAGCTCAAGATAAGTTAATTTGATTTTTTAAAACAATTTTTATGTGCACATGATTAGTGGATAAAATTTTGTGTTTTGTAAATTCCATGTTTTGAAAAAGCATGGTCCCCCCCCTCTGGAGTTTACAGGAACCTCTAACTGTATTTTATCAACTTTTTCAAATCTATGAGTGAATCGTTCAGGAAGAACGTATCGGGTAGCGTCGTCTGAGTAACCGAGTCCCCAAGCTCAGTACTGCTTCCATACTGGTTCATCTAGAGCGTTTACCGTCAACAACGCTAGACATATGGCTACGCGGACGATCTTGTCCTTCTCCACTCTACAGAGCTGGACTGAAGTAGAAAGTACCTTACTGCAGATATGGCCTTACTTGCAGCATATCTCGAGAAATGGAGACAATAAGTTAGTGAAGCCAATACCACCGGCTACTCGCACGCATTCGAGGCAATAAGGAAGAGAAGGAGGTCCCCATCTTAAAACAGACCAAGAAGCTCATTGCAGCTTCACATCAACCGTCAAATGGAGCGCCTCTGCCATACAATCCCTACACCCAACTTATCTGGGAGTGAATCTTGATCGGCAGCCTGACTTATCTGAAGAACCCTCTTAGTCCCGTATGTGCAAAGGTATCTCTGAGGAATAACCCTCCTGTACCGCCTGGCTGGATCCTCATGGGGTGCTATCCCATCCAATCTACGCTATCGCCCCCTGGCTCTGGTCTAAACAGCGTTGTACTCTGCCGCCCCAGGCATGGGTGGCAATAGCTCTCACCAAAAACAAAGAAGCTGGTACACTCTATCCTCAACGACAACATCACTTCGTCCCACTCCACTGATTTCTACCAAGTACTTTCAGGCATGCACCTACAAGTGCTTCGGAGATAAAATCACACGTATAAACTGGTGATAAGGCTATGGAAGGACAACACAAGCCGGCAGACCGAGCTGCGCTCTCGTGAGCCTTTCTGTCGACACATCCAAGATCTAACTCTCCATCTCCATCATTCAACATCTTACATACCATGGAACACCGCCTTGCTAGATACTTACTCCAAGACCAGACCAATTCCATATCACAACTATGACAGAACCTTCCACCTGGTAGCATCTTCACGTAAAGGAATGGGTCACCTTGAACCGGATTCGCAGAGGAGGACGGTCGTTCATCAACCAGCAACTGCGACTCTCTCCAGCCTGCCAATGTTTGCTCTCGCATCACAGGCTCGGATCAACATTCTCTCAATAAGTGTCCCTACCTTTCGTCACCGTGGATATAGTACTTCTCACAACAAAAAAAACATCACAAAACAAAAAAACCCCAACAAATCACATGTTAAAGGCAAACTCAGACATGTTACTTGAAATAGAGAAAGTAATATAGGATTCCAATTCCGTTTAACATAGTAAAAACCTTCATGTGTCTATAGCCGTAGCATAGGATACTATGTAGAATCGAATTCCTGATCCGGACTCTTTTTATAAAATTATGATTTCTATAGAGTGACTAGCATATGGAAACGCATAGAATAGACGTTTCTGCAGCTTTTGTTAACTTTAGATCATGCATTCTCTTATAAAGGGTTCTATTGTATTTCCGTTCGAAATTCCGATTGCGCACCTGGGGACGCAAATTACAATAAGAACCTGGGTGTGGTGGTCGTGGGACCTTGAGTATCTGAAGATTTTAAAAAGGCGGGTCATTGGGTAATAGCCCGGGTAATAGGTTAGGACCGCAGCACAAAATATGAGATCATTGGGTACAAGGCCATTTGAAGGGTCTAATCCCCGAAACGAGGCACATCCTTCGTAACCGTAGTGGAAGTTCCCCCATACGATTTCTTCTCAATTCGGCACTAGTTTGGTCATAAATGAGGATCCTATTCTTTAAAAATTTGGGTAGAAGGTTTTGAAAATGTTTTTTGCGGTCAGAAGGTCCAAAGCAGTTCGCGAAGCCTATTACAACGTTGTTAAGGCCCACAAACCATAAAACGTTTATAAACGTATGTCTGTAACGCGTTGTGAAAGGTAGCAACGCATTGTGAGAAAAGTTCACAAACACGCGTTTTGTGGGGGTCGGTGTCGGCCAATCCCAACGCCCCCGAACATACGAACGACAGACAACCTGAACGTTGGCCTCATCACGAGGCATCATCCCTGACACGGGCAACACTACACGCGCGCGCACACAAGCAGATAAGGAATGACACCGTTGATCAACGCGGAACAATCCTTGCAAGTATACAATATTGAAGGCTGATATCGCAAATTTGCAACACACCTTCCAAAAAGTTTGGAAAGTTGCAAACCCCTGGGCTTTTAAGTAATGAATTGAAGTTTAACTGATGTGTAGTTATTTTGACCCTGTATGACTCCGCGTGCAACTTGAAATGGCCTCAAAATTTTTTGGCACTGATGTTGACCACAAAGCACCTACCAGTGTTTCATCATCCTCCTAACGCACCTGTTTAGTAGTGATTTTACCAATTGAGGCTCATTTGCATCAAAAATGTCCCCTTTAATTGACCCATATTGATTTGTGGCAGAATCCATCACACCATATTTTGGCCCATTTGAATTTGCGGTAGGAAAAAACGAATGGATAGATTTTCAAAAAGAAATTCCCCTTTAATCGGAGATTGCCTCTTTAATAAAATTCCACCCACTACCTTTGACCCCAATCTGTGTACAACCTATACGGGCCTTGCGTCAACCAAATTTGTTGATTCGTAACCATTTGATGTGTGGCAGGAAAACGAATGGAAAGATTTTCAAAGAATTTCCCCTTTAATTTGTACACATGACTTCATACCCCAATCAGAGGTACAACCACCTAATGACCCTTGGTCCGTGGGTCTTCTGATCCAGTTTTGGCTGCAATTGGCCCAAGCATTTGGGCAAGAGATACAAAAACAGTCAAACCTATAGTAAGATTTCAAAACAAGTGAGACCTTCATTAAAAGTTTTAGGTCATTCCTTCCACCGTGAGAGGTAAGGAGGAAATTATTTTTAACTGGCAAACAGGTTAAAACGTTCAAGTTACAAGTAAAACTGGTCCTCATCGCCTGTATCGTAATGTAGCTAGTAAATACATGTTTACTTATAAGAATATCAGGTATGAAAACACCATTTAAAAATTGTATATTAGGTTCATTAAACGGTGTTATTTGAACCTAAAACTTACAATTTTGACACTGCAAAATATCCTTCATTTATTATCACATCATTGGAGAAATAATCATTCTTATATCAATGCAAAAAACTAACACAACGAAATTTTTATTTGAGTCATCACAAATTGGCAAACATGTATTCAATATAAGATTAGCAAAAACGCGGATTTGACATCCCCCGGCCAATCACGGCATAAGTCCTCTATCCATTAACAGACCATTGTAGAACTGATGCATCAGTTTCCAGTTAACCGATTTCTGTAAAGTAACGTTGTACCATAGACCACAGTATGTTTTGTCATGGGCAACACACTTTTTTTCTTTTCTTCTCGTCACCGTTTTTCTCTCTAAAATTTTTTGACCGCCTATTCCCATTGTCTAATTACATATTCAAAAACCCAAAGATTTTTTAACGAGGTTTTCATGTCATCGAATGAACCTTTTTTAACCGACGCTTATCTCTACTTTCTTTCTTCTTAGAATGGTTTGAACGCAGGAGAAAAAAATCGAGAAAATAAGTTAATTAGTGGAGCTTAATGGAAGGTCTTTTCAAGGTCAAGGCACTTTAACGGTTTTAATATAAATGCACTTGATCAAATCAGCACATAATGAGAAGCGCCAGTAAACAAGGTATTACAACTGCATATCGTAATTTTTAGCTAAGGGGACCTTTGAGAATGGAACATATCAACATCTATGTGGTGGTCGGATTTAAAATAACGATGTGTTCTAAGGTACAAAAAAAAACATTTTTTTCCGCGATACCCACGCTCTGCACGGTCCAAATTTATCCATTATTATCTTGTATGGATCCAACTGTGTGAAAATATTGGATCCAAAATTAATCATGATCAAATGTGCATGATTTTCACCAATATTTATTGGTCTCAGTTACTGAGTTTTTTAAAATAATTGGGCTCGGCTACGTCTCGCCCAATATTTTTTGCAACTCATACTCGACCAATAGATAGGGCTCAAGCAATCCAAATTCATACCATACACTGCAAACGTATTTATGTTCTCTTGACGTGAAGAGGTTCCATCGGCAAGTGGAAGGTACCAGGAGTGAATGGTTTTGGGGTGTTCATAATTATAATAGTGCTGTTTTGATATATGAGTATCGGTGCTCATGGCTACAGAGCGTATAGCTCGTAGCCATGGCGCGTATGTTCAGGGTATTATGTTTGATAGAGATTACTTTGCAGGGGAAGTTTCTGAGTTTTGGTGTACATTCATACAAAAACCAAATTAAAAGCACACTGAAATTCATCACCTGAAATCTGGATGTAACCCAAGTTGAGGGTGTCAATTCGGACCCAAGTTATTGGCATGCCAAGGTTAATTTTTCAATTCATGGCGTGACTGACACTGCTACTATACTGTTTCATGGCTATCACTAAGATCAGTATTTTGCATTGCATTTGAATTTTGAACATGTTGAAAACATATTTAAACAATAATAGCTTACCCGATGCTGGTACGTCCGTCTTGAAAAGTAAACACACTATGACTTGAACTGCATGAAAATAATATATTTAGTAATCTTTCCCTGGAGATGCCAGCGCACACGATAGTGTTGAAAAAAAAAACCCATTGCGCTTGGCCGGATTCGAACGGCCGACCTTCGTATTACATGCACGACGCCTTAACCGACTGAGCTATAAAGCAGGTTCGATAGAAGAACGATAGATATCATCTATATTTATAGGTTGAAAGGGTGTCTTTACTACGCCTGTTCAAATGCCAATTGAAAACTCATTCTTTACTACAGTATATTCTCACATCGTTGATCGCTTACGCTGTGACAACGAGATACAGAAATGCTTGCTGCTTTGCCGTATTGTTAGTTCTAACCGGTAAACGAGATGGAATATTTTGGTGTCACGTTCAAGTTTCCAGTTCACGTGTCATGTATCATCAGGTAATCATTTTTGCTCTTCTGGGGCGACCGAATATATATAAATCCGACTATGTAAATCAAGGTCTGTACATGGCCCTCTGCCCATACGTGCTATTAATTGTTTCCACAAGACACGGTTTATTATTCTAAACAGTACAAAATTACCCTTTTCCCTACTGGATTCACATCAAAAACCGACGTACGATGAGATAATCGGTTGTTTTTTCCAATGTAGGGTACGTACGGTCATTTTTTTTTACCTTAATGGGTCCCACCGAACAAAATAATAAACCATAACAATGCCGTGACGTCATCAAATCTTTATTTTTTCCAAAATCTTGCTTTATTCCCGCCATACTAAATTCCCTTTTTAAGATTTAACATCTGTATTTTGTTCTTTAATTAATTAATATTCAATTGTCCCCCTGCTGAATGTGAAAAAGATGGGTCCATAAGTCTAACAAAAAACTGAAAAAAACAAAAGTCAGCCGGCTAAATCCCCTTACCGGGGACTGTAATGTCAGACGGATCCCCGTTTTAAGGTTTAATAGCGCTTACACAGCCCCTTGCGCTGCGGCTGCGTGGGGTGTATGCGCTAGAGTAGCAGAAAACGTGTCAACAACATTAACATTGCATGTCCGTTTTTAGCCGTCCTCTCTTGATATTCATGGTAATTTGACGTTTTTCAAGATTTATATAGAGGTCTCGTTTTCACTTAAACATGCCGGCAATTTGTCAAATTACCATGCATTAATAGATACGGCTAAAACGAACATTGCCATGTTATGTTGTTGACACGTTTTCTGCTACTCTAGACGCATAACCCCCGCGCCCCGCGCAAGTGGCTGTAAGCCGGCTATTAACTAAAACGGGGATCCGTCTGCTCATTACAGTCCACGGTAAGGTATTTTATCCGGCTGACTTTGTTTTCAGTTTTGTAGACTTATGGAACCTCTTTTTCACATTCATGCGGGAACAATTGAATATTAATTAAGAAAAACAATATCAGATTTGAATCTTAACAAAGAAATTTTATTATGGGGATAACACGCCATTTTTGGTGAAAAATAAAGATTGATGACGTCACGGCATTTGATTCGTTTATTGATTGTTGCTTCGGGGGACCATTCAGGTAAAAATGACGTACGTATCCCTACATTGGAGAAAAAACAACCGATTATCGTCGTCGTACGTCGGTTTTTGTATCAGTAGGGAAAGGTAATTTTGGTCTGTTTAGACATAATAAACCGTGTCTTTTGGAAAAATAATAGCACGCTGGGCAGAGGGCAGGTACTACCTTGATTTAACAAGTCGGAAATTTATATCTATCGGTCGCCCCCGAAAGCAAACTGATACCTGATATCTGACACGTGACCTGGTACCTGACACGTGACCACAAACTATTCATCTCGTTCCGTGTTATAACTACATACGGCAAAGCAGAAGCATTCTGTAGCTCCGTTTGTCACAGCGTAATCGTCAGATGTGAGACTATACTGTATTAAAGACTAGTTTCAATGCATTTGAAGGCGTAGTAAAGACACTTTCGACCTAATACCTATAGTATGTTCTATCGTTCTTCTATTGAACTGCGATAGCTCATCGTTTAGAGCGTCGGTGTCATGTAATACAAGGTTCCTCCAGGGTTTCGAATCCGGCCAAGCGCACATGGGTTTTTTTTTTCAACCTATCGTGTCGCTGGCCCTCTCCGGGAAAGATTAATAAAATATATATTTTTCATGCAGTTCAAGTCATAGTGTGGTACTTTTCAATGACGTACTTACCAGCATAGGGGTAAGCTATTATCTTTAATTGTTTTTCAACATGTTCCAAAATTCAAATCAATGCAAATAATGCTCCTTAGTGGTAGCCATGAAACATATATAGCAGTGGTCATGTCACTCATTATTTGGAAACTTTAACCTTGCATTCAATCACATTGGGTTCCGAATTTTGGACACACTCAACTTGGTTTACATCCCGATTTCAGGGGATGATTTTCAGCTGTGCTTTTAATGGTTTTGTATTGGGGAAATGTAACACCAAAACTCCAGAAACTCCCCTGCAAAAGTAATCTCTATCAAACATAATACCCTTGAACATACGCGCCATGGCTACAGAGCTACTGCGCTCTGTAGCCATGCCGCACCGATACAACTCTAATATCAAAACACCCTATTATAAGTATTATACCCCCAAAACCATTGCACTCCTGGATACCTTCCACTGGCTGGACCCTCTTCACGTCAGAGAACATAAATACTTTGCAGTATGGTATGAATTGGATTGATTGAGCCCATATCTATTTGTCGAGTTTATGAGTTGCAAAATATTTGAGTCGAGACGTAGCCCGAGCCCAATATTTTAAACTCATAACGAGACAATAAATGTGGGTAAAATCATGCAATTTTATCATTATTCTATTTTGGATCCAATATTTTCACACGTTGATCCATAAAGCCATAATAATTGATAAATTGACCGTGCAGAGCGTGGTCTAATCGCGAAAGTTTTTTTTAGCACACTCGGTAAATCCGACACCACTATAATGTTGATATTTTCATCTCAAAGGTCCCCCTTAGCCTATAAAATTTACGATACTGCATTTGTAATACTTGTTTACTGCGCTTCCTCATTAGGTTCTTGATTGTTCAAGTGCATTTTTATAGTAAAACCTGTTTAAGTTAGCTTGAATTGAAAAGACCGTCCATTAAATCTTCCAGTAATTACTTTATTTTCTCGTTTTTTGTTTCTCCTTGCGTTCAAACCATTTCTAAGAAAATAGAGATAAGCGTCGGTTAAAATAAGGATCATTCGATGACAATGAACCCTCTTCAAAAAATCTTTGGGTTTTTGTCATCATAATAGAACTAATATGATAGGCAGGTCCAAAATTTAGAGAAACTGTGACGAGAAAAGTTTTGTGCCATTACAAACCTACGTGTCCCCTAGGTACAACGTTACTTTACACAGAATCGGCTTACTGGAAACCCATGATGCATCATTTCTACAATGGTCTGTTCATGATAGAAGGACTTATGCCGTGATTGTCCGGATGTCAAATCCCTTTGTGCTAATCTTATAATACCTGTTTTGCCAAATTGTGTGATGACTAAATCAAAATTCGTTGTGTGATGTTTGCATTGATATAAGAATGCATTAGTTCTCCCACTGAATGTGATAAAGAATGATATTTTGCAGTGTCAATGTAAGTTATGTTCCAAATAACAACGTTTACTGAAACCTATTACTGGTGTTTTCATCCTGATACTTTCTTATAAGTCAACATGTATTTACTCCGCTACATCCTAACAGGCGCATGAGTACCATTTTTACTTGTAACTTTAACTTTTTAACCTGTGCCATAAAAATATTCTCTTACTCTCACGTGACATGGACTGCCTAAAACTTTTATGAGGTCTCTTGTTTTGAAATCTGACTATGGTTGCACTGTTTTTTGTATCTCCTGCTCAAATGCTTGGGCCAATTGCAGCCAAAATTGTCAGAAGACCACTGGCCCAAGGGTCATATGTGGTGTACTTGATTGTGGTATGACTGGCAATGTGTACGCAATTAAAGGGGATTCTTTGAAATCTTTCCATTCGTATTTTCCTCCACAATCAAATGTTACGATAACAAATTTTGTTGGACGCAAGCCCCTTATGAGGTGCACTCCAATTGGGTTAAAGGTTATGGGGGGATTAAAGCAGGCAATCTCCGATTAAGGGAATTCTTTGAAATCTATCCATTCGTTTTTTCCTACCGCAAATCAAATGGCCGCCAAAATATTGTTGTATGGTCATTCTGCCACAAATCAATGGGTCATTAAAGGGACATTCTTTGTGCAAGTAGCTAATTTGTAAAATCACTAAACATGTGGTAGGATGATGAAACTTGGTAGGTGTGGTCAACATTCAGTGCCACAAATTTTGAAGGCCATTTCAGTCACGCGGAGTCATCCGGGTCAAATACTACACATCAGTAACCTTCAATTTCATCTACTTAAAAAAGCCAAGGGGTTTTGCAACTTCCCACTTTTTGGAAGGTTGTTTGCAAATTTGCGATATCCAGCCTTCATATTGGATACTTGCAAGGATTTTTTCCGCTTGATCAACGGGTTCATTCCCTTATCTGCTTGTGTGCTCGCGCGTGTAGTGTGCCCGTCGTCAGGGATGCTTGCTCGTGAATAGGCCACGTTTCAGGTTGTCTGGCGTATCGTATGTTCTGGGGCGTTGTGATTGGCCGCACCTCACGCTTGTGACTTTCCTCAATGCGTTGCTACCACTTTTCACAACGCGTTACAGACATACGTTATAGACCTTTATGGTTTGTGGTCCTTCACACACGTTTGTAAGCTCGCAACGCTTTGTGACCCTTCTGACCGCAAAAACATTTTTTCAACCTTCTACCCAAATTTAAAGACAGATCCTCATTTATGAACAAACTATTGGCGAATTGAAAGAAATTCGTATGGGGTACTTCCACTCCGGTTACGCATGATGTGCCTCGTTTCGGGATAGACCTTTTCAAACTGGCTTGTACCCAATGATCTCCTATTTTGTGCTGCGTTCCCTACCTATTCCCCGGGCTATTACCAAGACCCTTTTTCAAATCTTCAGATACTCAATGATCCCACTCCCCCCCCCACCCCATGTTCTTTATTGTAATTGCGTTCCCGTGCGCACTCCGGAATGAACGAATCACATAGCCTTTCTAAAGATGGCGTGATCTAAGAACAAAGCTGCAGAGACGTCTATTCTATGCGTTTCCATATGCTAGTCACCTATAAATCATAACTTTATAAAAAGATTCCGGATCCGGATTCGATTCTACATAGTATCCTATGCTACGGCTATACTACCATGAAGGTTTACTATTTAAACGAAGATCCTATATGTAAATTTCTCTATTTCAAGTAACATGTCTGATTATTGCCTTTCAACATGTTATTTGTTGGGGTTGAGAGGTCTATATCCACGAAAGGTAGGTTGGTTGACGAAAGGTAGGGGCCACTTATTGAGAGTGATCCGCAGCCTTTGATGGAGAGCCACATTGGGAGGCTGGCGATGTGTGATTTTGGCTGTTGAAACGACTCTTCTCCTCTGCGAATCCGGTTCAAGGTGACCCATTCCTTACGTGAAGCATGCACCAGGTGGAAGTTCTGTCGTAGTTGTGATAGGGAAGTTGGTCTGTCTGGAGTATCTAGCCAGTCGGTGTTCCATGTCTGGTAAGATTTGAATGGGGACTGGAGAGTTTTTAGTGCGTTGTCGAACAGAAGTCGACGAGACGCACTCTTCTGCCGACTTGTTGTCCTCCATAGCCTTATTCACCAGTTTATACGTGTGATTTTATCTCCGAAGCACTGTAGGTGGCAATGCCTGAAAGTACGTTAGAAATCAGATGGAGTGGGACGAATGATGTTTTGTCGTTGAGTAGAGTGTCCAGCGTCTTGTGTGAGATCTATTGCCATTCTGGGGGGCATATACACGCTGTAGCCAGAGCCAGGGCTATGTAGCGTATATTTGGATGGGCTAAGCAGCACCCCATGAAGATCCAGCAAGTCGGGACAGGAGGTTTTCCTCGAAGATACCTTGCACATACTGACTAGAGTTTCTGCAGATAAGTCACTGCCGATAAGCTTCACTCCCCGATAAGTTGGTGAGGATTGTAATGGCAGAGGCGCTCCATTGAGGTTGAATTTGAAGCTGGCATGAGGCTTCTTTGTGTTAAGAGGCTGCAGTAGCGGTGGTCTTTGCTTCACTCAACTTTGAGTCTCCATTTCTCGAGATATGCTGCAAGTATGGGCATATCTCGAGAAGGTGTACTTTCTACTTCAGTCCATCTTCTGTCCGAGTGGAGAAGGACAAAATCGTCGGCGTAGCCATATGTTTTGTTTGAGGTAAATCGCTATAGTAACATTATGGGAGCCATTACTGATCCTTGTGGTACTTCGTTAATCAGACGACGACTACATGACGTCCTGACGAATTCACTATGATTTTGAAAAGTTATAAAATAGTAAGGTTTCCTGTAACTCCAGAGCCCAGGCTTTCTTCAAAACAGGAATTTAACAAAACACAACTTTATATCCACTAATCATGTGCACATAAAATTGTTTTAAAAATCAAATTAAACTATCTTTGATGTAAACCCTTTCTCCCTTATAACAAGTGATTTCTCACTGGAACCGGATATTTTAGACCTCAGACAGACATTTTCCAGCTCGTTTTCTATCACTTTTTTGACGGCACCGCGACTCCATTTAGAAAATAAGGCCCGCCGTCGTGACCATTACTACTGAACTATAATTATCGACATTGACTTGAATGGATCACGATTGCTTTTATCTTCCATTTGCGCAGCCTGTTTTGGAAATTAATGCCTTCAGTTTTAATGGGCCTAACACTCCTTCACACACAATGACAAACCCTAATTTTAGCGAACCGTGGTCGATTGGACTACTCATGCATTCCGATAATAACACCTAATACCTACTTATTTCTGTTTTAAATGGGGGGGAGGGAGAATTACTAATGTCGAGGTATACATCATGCACATTCTCATCGCTCCAGTACGCAGCTATGATTTATTAAGTTTTTTTCTCTTTCATGGGGAAGGGGAGGCTCATAAAGTTTTTTGATCAAAATTATACATATACTCTTTTCCCTCAACTTATAATTTTTGGCATATTTTTAATACTGGCATGACTGTTGTAACTATTTTTTACTTATTACATACATACATACATACTTCCACACACCTTACAAGAGCTACTGGTGGGGAGTTTTTATGAAAAACTCTTAAAAGACACTTTTTTTGTCACATTTTTTCACGAAAAATACACTTTTTCAAATCTCTATAAGGAAGAATTTCAAACTATATAGTTTTTGAGATTTTTCTCTTAAAAAGACACTTTTTTAGCCATTTTTTACATTTTTTTCAGTTTTTTTTTTTTCATTTTTTTTTCTAGTTTTTTCTCACTTTTCTTAGCACGAGAGTGCGCCGCAGGCCTATATAGTACATGTAACTCAAAAATCATCTTTTCTCACTCTTTTACGGAATAAACCGCAATACTAGATTCAGTTTATTCCGTATAGGACAATTCGTAATAATAGTAACTCTAGTAAAAATCTCCCCAATTAAAGAAAAAACACCCCCAATGTAAAAATACTCCCACAATGGCCTCTTTTACTTAAAAATACTCCCACAATGTATCCTCTGTGTAAGTCATACAAACCTCAACATACATACATACTACATACATACATACATACATACTACATACATACATACACACAAACAAACAACTACATACGTACGTACGTAATGTATGTACGTACATACATACCTACACATGCATACATCCATACATGGCTTTTCTAAGGCCGCCATTTTCATAACTTTACAACGCCGAGATGGAATTCAAACATCTTGCAAATGTGAAAGGCAAAATATCAAACCAACATAACAAAAGTGAAAAAGCATCCAGATTTATATTTTGGACCAGGTAGGATTTAAGTCCTTTCTTGAAGGTAAACAGTGATGTAGCAGTGGTGGGGGAGTGAGAGCACAACTGCAGTTCAAAGCAGATTTTCATACCTTTTTCAAAATTGAAACAGTGAGACGGTGTGGTATCCATTGACTACCCCAGTTATAGGGAACTTTGTTTATACGTGAGGAGGCAAGGTAATTCGGTCCATATCCATTTAAGCACTTGTAGACATAAGAAACATTTTGTAGAAATCCTCTTGTTCACAAGGGAGTCATTGAAGTTCTTGTACATATGGCTGGCATGGTCACGCTTTGAAGCACGGAAAAGATTTCATGATTCCCATACATTTCCCATAGTCGGAACATTTAAAGCACAAGAGAACCGAACGACTCATAATTAAGAAAGGGGCGGAGCAGGGTAATGTTGCGAAGTGAAAGTTATGCCATTTGTAAAAACGAACCTTGTGACAAGATGGCCATTACATCTCAAGATTACACCCCAAGTTTCCTGACACTAGTGGAGGGGATGATGATTTCATCAGTCATCCAGCATTTGTTGTAACGATATGTAATACCATACATTCTGTTTTGCTTGTTTAATTTAAACATTGAATGTCCATCCAAGTTCTTATCTCATTGATGCATGATGTTATAGATGATTAAAGCAGAGTCACTTGTGACGGATTTAATGGCTCAAAACTACAAAAAAATCTGCATGTCATCTGCATACATTAAAAGGCAAAGAGTGCTTCCTGTCATAATCCTGCCTATTGGAAGGTGTATATATTGTGAAAACTCGAGGCCCAAAATAACCCTGGGGTCAACCCATAGCCCACTGTCTTTGCTACTGAGTAGATGCCATCAATTACAACAGCTGTTGTTCTACTTGTAAAATATGGACTTCAACTATCAAGGGCAATCCAGTCACCATATTGGGGGGGGCATGCGACAATCGACTCAGGAGAAATCATGATTAACGTGTCGATTTAGACCAAAGAAAACTTCTTCCACGCCAAGTAGTAGACTGCAGTTTCTCACCAAGAGCATGTTTTCTGCCTGTGGTTTTTATGTGGCCTTACAATCTTACGAGAAATGAGATTGTTAGCACAGGTCGGTACTTTCGCATGTTCACTGTGATTTCAGGATGTTGTTTTTTGATAAAAGGGTTTAATGATTGCACTTTCAGCTAGGATGATACCAACACCAAGTCCGGACAGATAACATAATTTGCATCAGGAATGACATCACTAAATAACTCCCCCATAGACTTGTGTACAAAATGACCTCTCATCAAACGCCAATTTAATCGGCTATAAAGCGCTGTTAAATGGTTATTTCAAAATTGGTATAGGAGATTAGGACCATACCTCATCAACAAAATTAACTAGAATTTTCGCTGTTCACGGCTTCGCGCTCACTATATTCAAAGCTGTGGACCGCTCCATGACCGTTGACCTTGCACATGACCTTTGACCTCACCAACCTATGAGGGAGTCCCATGGTGCACCTATGTGACACAAGTGTTGCTTCCAATTGAAACTTCAGTTTTCAATTGAGGTCAAATTTTACATTTTTTTTCCTTTTTTGAAAGTTTTTGAAAGGTTTTTTTGACCTTTGACCTCGGCACATTACTTTTGACCTCATCACATCTGAGGGATCCCATGGTGGCACCTATGGCAGAGTTTGGTTTCAATTGAACTTCGACTTTTCACTTGAGGTCAATTCAAAAACAAAAACGATTATAGTGACCACACACTCATACATCCACACATACAGACATCCTCCATATAACAACACGCACAACGGATTGCTAAGT
This sequence comes from Ophioderma brevispina, assembly GCA_023653785.1. Lineage (NCBI taxonomy): Eukaryota > Metazoa > Echinodermata > Ophiuroidea > Amphilepidida > Ophiodermatidae > Ophioderma > Ophioderma brevispina. The sequence continues at coordinate 24,963 of JAMKCH010041416.1, forward strand.
GTCCTGCCAGCTATAGCCGGCGCCCACAAAAAAGTCTATGATGAAGGCTGATTTTTTTTAACTACAGAGCATCGAGATTTGCATGTTTCCAAACACGCCCCACCTGTTTCTCCCAAAACCTCAGAAATTATTTTTTTTTAATGTCCAGAACAAATCTTTAACCAACAAATGGTTTGTGTTACTATCCAACAATTATGATTAATTTCCAAATTTCATTTAAAGACACAACTTATCAACATTTGTGACTCCTCATTTAGGCCAAGTGCCATATTTGGGACGCCAACCCTGTCTGGCACTTATGTCGTCGCTACAACTAGCTTACTTAGTGGGCGATTCCTTCAGTATTCCTAGTGCACAAAATGCACTTAAATCTTAATCTTGTAATGTAACAAGAGTTATTTACTTTAATTGCTCATAAACGAATTTTTTAAGAATTATGATGATGTGTGAATGTCTACAACAACATTACATCAATAATAATTACAATAATGTAGTTATAATCCATAATTCTACTAAGCATAGTATCTTCAGTCTCTGGACAATCGCCCAGACTGCAGCAGTAGCACAGATAACAGTCGTAGTAGTGTAATTCGCTCTGCAAGGCTTGCCCCCGGCTGTCTGGGTACGTATCCCCCGAACCGGAAATTTGATACCAAAATATGCATTTTATGCTTCAAACGACATCAAAGTTTGATTTTGAGTACGACGCGGTACCTAATATTTAAGGTCGTTTATAACCCGGCAACTTACGACACTCCTGTTTGCTCTAGCTGCATTTCAAATGACTGGTCACATTGGGCTTTAACACGTTTAATAAGAAATATTCCCTGATTACATCAGCCCTTTAATACTTCAACGTATTGGCAAACACCATACACAGATACATCATACCTCATTGGAAGTCTCTTGCTATCTATATCCAGTGGTTTACCCACTACGATCACTATTTAATTAAATATGCATGAAACACACTACTAAACTACACCAACATTAGAACTGGAAAATCCCATGTGCTACCTGTAAAACAAACGATTTTTTTTTCTCCTTCCAGGTTTCTAAAAATTACATACCACATATAAGATTATCCTCACGAAAATCACGATGACATAACAAGCGTTTATACTTCTCCCACTTCCCAAAGTGATAAAGCTTATTTAAATGCGAATATGAACGCGATCGACTGCTTTGAGAGTTTAAGAAACGGCGTCCAACTTGGATGGCGTCATCATCACTATCAGGGCAATCCTCTAGACGGAAAACCTGATATTTTACTTTGAAAATTCTCACATGATTTAATATCAGGTTTCAACAACTGTATTACCTTACCTCCAGGTTGATAAGTATGGTCCTGTACACAATTATGTTCTACGCTTTATTTGACTCATCTATCTTCTCTAACAACACCAGGTTTTGGGAAATTTAATTCTTACGAAAGATGCCCGGAAACTTTCTCGATACATCGCCATTATAATCGCATACTTGTTTCAACGTATTCTTTGGAGAGTAGAAATTGTCGAAGTTGGACTATACATTTTGGGGCAATTGCCAACAGACATCTGAAATTCAAATTCCTGGACAAAAGGTATCTTTAAAGGCTGACTCAGAGATTTCGAATATATCTTTTTGTGTATTAATTAAAAAAGGCACTAGAACTAAATACACTACCTAAAAGTCGTATATACCAAAATTTCGATCCTGATTTTTTTGATTTCTATTTGCTTTTCAGTTATTTCACACAGTGATGATTATATCGACAAGCATTATGTATTATGCAAACACACTTTGTTTGAAAATTGAGGGAACCCTTCCCAGGGAAATCTCTGAGTCAGCCTTTAATTCCGATATTTAAAATTTTTAAAAATGTACAAATTCTATTGTTCTTTGAAAAATGAACAAAATCATAACCCCTAAAATTGTACTTAAATTCAGTTAAATGCATTACGCCCGTTCCGATTTTGCACAGCAGTAATGTAGGACTTGACCAGATTATATACCCTACCAAAATTTCAATCTTATATATCATATTCTTTTAATTTTCAAATGCGCCAAAAACACAGTTTACACAATTGACAATGAGAGTTACGTACAGAAAATAGTTATCATGATTTAAATTTTTGTTCAAATGGATTACTTTTATCATGCTCGTGCGATGATATTGACATTACACACTATTTCGCCGAAGCAAGCCCCACATCCTGGAAAAAGAGGGGGACATAAACCAATCTTACTTATGGCTCGTGACCGATACCTATCAAGGTTTCATAATTTAAGTATCGGACAGGGGTGAATTCCATACTCCTTCATGGATTCTGTTATGAGTCCTGCAGTTTAGTCTGATTGAGGTGCATTGAAACAGGACAGGATCAGTGACGTAACCAGCTTTTTTTCGGGGGGGGCAAAGGGGTGGGGGCACATAGATTTTCAGGGGGGGCAAGCATATATTAAAATTTGTAGTCTAGTGTATGGCCTATGTAAAACGCACTAATTTTTCAGGGGGCAAGGGGGGGCAAGATTCCCACAGGGGCAGTTGCTCCCCCCCTGCCCCCCCCCCTGTTACGCCACTGATCATGATATTTTCCCTCCCGTTGTTTCTAACACGATCATCACTGCATAATGTTTCTATAGGGAATAGCACGGTCCAGTTTTTTTTAAGTCAACTACTTTCATATACTAGTTCTAATGAAACTCAATTTCGGCAGAACTAAGATCAATATGAAATGTGTGGGTGTTTTCTTAAGGTCCATGGTCCGAACGCTAATAGCCTAGTCCCCAGCCTACCCAGATTTTACCGGAAGTGGTCCAATTTTTGTTATCAGAAGAAAGCTACTATTTCTTTCCATTTAGCCCTGTTAAATCCTTAGGGCTAAAGATGTTTGGTTTGGATTTTGAGCGAAAATATGCCCATTATGTCGACATGTTAATTTTACACAGTCCTCTATGGGATTACAAAATCACGTTTTTAGCCGCATTCCAAATGGGTTGAAAATATCGGCGCGAAACTACAATGGGGTTTTTGAGGTGAATGCCATTCAATCAAGATAAAATTATAGACTTACTCGGTCCGCCTTTAACGGGGAACTTCTTGTGCTCGCAACCGTTTAGGTTTATCATAAAGTGAAGCAGAGTTGGTTGATCTACACACTGCAGTTTAAGTACATTTCAATCATTCATATGTAATTTCACGTAGAACTCGAATTACAAATTGAGGCTGCTCCTCTTTCCATTTTGGGCAAAGGACACGCCGGATAAGGTGAGAAGGAGGCCCTCATAATCATAATAGTTATATTTCACATCAATTTTAAGTTGGTGTTTGACAAATACTTTATCATGTACGCAAGGTGTTTTTGATCTCCCAAAATACACTTGTATCAAGAAAAAATGAGGAAAAGTCTGCTGAGAAAACTTCAGGGGCATGCTTGCTGGAAAAAGCAAAGCTCAGAGCAGCATCCATTTCAATGGACCATTATTACTTATATGAAGAAACAGGAAAGATGTTGCATAGCTGACCTTTGTCATGGAGCTTGTAAGTGACGCATATAGATAGACCTTTGGTTTTCATAAGCTACAAAGAGGATACATGAGGCAGCCCTTTTATAACAATACCCAAAGACCTATTAGCTTATGCTGCTAAGATTTGATGGTATACTCTTCACACCAAGCAGATCTGGATCAACACAATGGACCATGACCGCGCCTATTCATATCAGGAAAACCTTAATTGCTACGTAAATGGCAGTTAAATGCATTACGCCCGTTCCGATTTTTGCACAGCAGTAAGGTAGGACTTGACCCAATATATATACCCTACCAAAATTTCACTCTATATATATATTTTTTAATTTTTCAATGCGCCAAAACACAGTTTACCAAAAGAATTAATACATGTAAATGGAAAATGATTTGTTGTACGTACAGAAAATAGTTATCAGGATTTTAAGTTTGTTCAAATGGAGTACTTTTAATAATTCTCGTTGCGATGATATTGACATTACAAAATATTAGCAGAGCAAGCACCACATCCCTGGGAAAAAAAGAGAAGGGGGACCATTAAACCACTCCCACAGTAATTGCGTTGTGAAAACGTTGCCTATCAAGGTGTTTAATTTAAGTACGGACAGGGGTTTGAAGCCAATACGTCTTCATGGATTCTAGTCCTGCAGTTTAGTCTGATTGAGGTGCATTGAAACATGACAGGCTATTTCCCTCCTCGTTTTTACAAGATCAATACTTGAGAATGTTCTATAGGGGAAATGCACGCCCTTTTTTCTAAATAAAAATTAATTCAGAAGAAATAGTTCTAATGAAAAACTCAAATTCGGCAGAACTAAGATCAATATGAAAATGTGTGGGTGTTTGTGTTTGTGTTCTTAAAGGTCCATGGTCCGACGTAAAAAAAAATAGCCTCCGTCCCCCAGCGGACCAGATTTTACCGGAAGTGGATCACAATTTGGTTATCAGAAGAAGAAAGCTACTATTTTTTCCAATTTACTCGTTTGGTTGGTGTTATGAGCGAAATATGCCCCATTATGGTCGACCAATGTTAATTTTACACAGTCTCTATAGGGACTACGAATCACCTGTTTTAGATCTCACTCTTCAAAATGGGTTGAAATATCGGCGCGAAACCGTACAGGTGGGGTTTTTGAGGTGAAGGCCATTAAATCGGGTCATACGCCTTAACGGTGAAAATTCTTGTGCTCGCACCCGTTAGGTTATCTAAAGTGAAGCAGAGTGTGTTGATCTACCCACTGCAGTTTAAGTACATTTAAATATGGCATATGTATTTCAAGTAGAACTCGAATTTACCAACATTGAGCTAGCCTCCTCTTTTATCATTTTCCCGGCTGAACCAACTTGAATGATGAACGCTTGGTGAAACGTATATTACACTTTTGCATATTAAATGCTCAATTTCACCAAAGTTGAATCAGCGTCACATTTCGAAAACAAGGGTAACTATGTATGTACAGGGTAATCAAACTAAGGAGTGCGGTAGTTTGTCCTACAGGGAATCTACAAAAAACATTCAAACGTAAATCATGAGTTACCACCGTTTCAAAGAAATTGTCCTCTGATACATCAATCTTAATGTTTGTTCCATTAGATTGATAAACTGACACAGAGTCACATCATAACTCAAGAAAGTTCCATAATACGGTATAATCGAGATAACTGCGAATAATGTCTTTCCCGTTTGTTTGTTTGTATCAAGCAAAATTACCCAAAACAAAACTCTGTACATCTAAGATTCTCTGAAAGTGTTCACGCTATGGGGGTCATGCTTACGTCCCGCAGATGGGACTCCCGTGATGTCTTCCAAACTAGTCGGTCATTATGCAGTTCTTCAGGTCTTGCCTATCAAGTCCAGTGTCTTCTTGAAGTAATTTCACATAGTCTTTCCTAAGAGGACCTCTGTAGTCTCTTCCTATGTTTGGGCTGCCACATTGCACAGTGACCACAAACTTTAGCCCTTTCATCCTGAGTCCTTTCTAAGATGGTAGTAGGTTCCATACGATCTTTCTTGGTAGTATGAGATTTGCCATGGGCGGTATAGCCGCCATGTCGGGCCTTCTATCTTTTATGTTATGTCCAAGTTAGGCACAAATGTCAGACTGATCACTGTGTTGTTTGAATAGTCTGATCTTCAGGTACCTTGACAGCCTTTTTCCGACTTTGCTGCATACTGTTACTGCTTTCCAGCTATGCCTCCTTATGCCAAATCTTGTTCGCTGCGTGCAATCCAGCTCCCAGGTATTAAATCATTTGACAATTTCAAGGCCGGTTCCATCAAGGGGTGTATTGGGAAAAGGAGTTTCATTGAATAGCTCTGCCTTGGTCCTTCTTGGCATTCATTCCTAGGCCCACTTTCAGTGCAGCAGCTTCAACTAGGTGAAGATTTCTTCTACCTGCTGTGTAGTGCGAAGCCAAGACCCTCTTCTTTGCCTTCTAGTGCCCCGCGATGATAAAGTCTTTGGTGACACCATCAGTGAGGTGACATGGCTCTTGGGTGTTGGTACATGTGCAGAGAAGATATCAGTAGATTTCCACAATGCATTGCTTCAATGGAAGTTTTGGTACGGAATACCATGTGGAATCGATGGAAAAGAAACATTCTTAAAATTGCAGTTAGGGACAGTATGTCAATTTTGGCCATGTTTCATCTCTAACGATTCGCATCATACCTGGTACAAAACCTCCTTGGAAGCAATGCGTTGTGGGAAGCTACTGAATCTTCTTTTCATGTGTCCTGTACCAGCCACTAGCCGTTTCGGACTCCATTAAGCTCTCAATATTCAAATATTTTGGCCACGGTGAATGGTATCAATGCTTTTTAAAGTTTAAATCGATTAATACCAAAACAGCATTAAGGTTATTGTTCTTTACTTTTCAACTATTCTTCACAGAGCTAGAATTTGAGACACTGTTGTGGGTCAGGAACGAAAGCAATAACCATATATATACTTTTTAACTGCTAGGATAGTGTGTATTTTTTTTCTGGCATCTTAACCACGCAAAACTTTGCAATTGCTAGATTTACCTGCAGCACGACCTTGAAACAGGATAAAAGTGCAAAGCTGCCAATGTGGTCAAATAGCACAGATATAAACATATATGTATAACCCTGAATATGACAACACAATAGACTTCAGCTTAAAAGTTGTAAGCTTAGTGACTTTTGTTTATTAAAAATCAATCACTTCCGACAAAGTTCCCCGTTTTTTCCACATCAAAGTACTTGATATATTAACAGTCGCTGGCTTAAGAAGCTAAATGTATGCTGTAAACATCTCAAAAATAGCTATTTTGGCTTCAGCACAGGTTACGTTTTATTTAAAGCTGCATACTGTTTGCTTGACGGATCCATAAATATTTTAATTCTATTTCTAACAATACAATATAAAGAAACACTAGAATTGAAGAAACACTCAAAATGCGCTAAATAATAAGCCCACCCTAGTCCCCAGTGCCTCTTTATTGCAATTCACAGAATGAATGAGTAGATTAATCGATTACAGTCTACATCAGATGTCACTATCAAAGAGATTACATATTAACCATTTTTAATGCATGATAATCTTACATTGAGAGGTACACCTCTGTGTGAAGTATATATATTTTGATGGAATTGGTGTACTAAATGTATTTTTACGTTCTGAACGTCTGAAAATGGGGCTTAGAACATCTTCAACTTAAAAGCATGAGTGAGATGTGAGACATTCGTACAGGTTGTGAAGCCACCTTCCGTAACGTGACCTACTTCAAAAGGTTTTTGATGAGGACATAATTTATGTAAGCAACTCTGTAAAGTCAGTACAATCACCATAAAAGTTTCTGCTAATATATGACATCATTTATTACTGTTACGGTGTCAGTCCAGGAATGGGGAAATGCTTACTCTTTCTCTCGCCATCTTCAACACCATCATGTAATAACATTCATCAATGATACAACTCTCGATGTTTCGAATGAACTGTTAGTAATGTGATACACCCAATCAAACTTAAGGTCCATGGCATTTCTTTAACTACGTATAATCCACCAAAAAATGGTTTCATTCATAGATGTCTCGTACAATGTAAACTGCATAAGCAGTGATTGTAAACCGGATATTTGATAAACATTGGCATAATATGATGTGTTTTGGGCAAGCTTTCAAAGGAAATTCCAAAACTAAAGTGATTATCGGGCTGGCAGCGATGACCGGACTTGACGCCTAGAATCTATTACGCGATACGCGTAATCGCATCATGCATCGCATCTGGAACGGCAGTGTCGGCGTGGCCGCAGTTTTCTTGCATACGTACACAGATGACTTCTCGGCGGTATATGCGTCGTCGGTTGTATCATATGGCATAATTTTTCTGGATTTGGTACCTTAAAATTACGATACTAATGTGTGCTGTATTGTCGACGGTGTGCACTTACACGCGACCGTACTTCGACCAAAAAGGAGAATCAGAACAAAATAACTTTTTCAATGTTCGCGTGAGGGGGGAGAAGCATAGTGTAGAGAGCAATCTGGAGAGGGCAGAGGGGGGAAGTGAAAAAAGTGGAGTGGGAGGGGGGGGGGGGGGGGGGGGGGGGGGGGGGGGGGATAAAGGGGGGGGAGTTGGGGGGGGAGGAGTCCATTCGGTTGATGAGGTAGGTATGGGGGTGGGAGGAGGCCCGGGGGGGGGGGGGGGCTAGAGGGGGGGGGGGGGGGGTAGAGGGGGGGGGCAGGGGGGGAGGGTGGGGTGAAGGGGGAGGAAGTGGAGGAGGTTAGGGTGGCAGAGATATGGGATAAAGAATGGACCAAAAGGGGGCCCATGAAAGAAGGGGTGTGAGAAGAGATAGGGACGCGGATAGAAAGAAAGGGTTTTGTGAGAAGACAGGTGAGGAGGATGGCATGTCATCGCATTAGTCGGGGGTACACTAGAGGGAGGCATGCAAGAATTTAAATAGGTGGCGGAGATAAGGTAAAACAACATGAGAAGATGTGGAAAATGTGAAAGAATAGAGGGCGCCAGACAAGGTACATGAAAAAGTTAAAAGAATAGGCAGTAGCAGAAATGGCTAGACAAAGAAACCGAACAAGGATATGATATCTGGAGTGTTGCGGTTCGGTTTAGGCCCACGTGTGAGCTTTGTTTGCAACTTGTTACTCTGACGTTATTAACGGGGTCAAATCCCACTCCAGCATCTTGATACGCGTTCGTAAAAACAGGAGAAGGCCTTGGTCAGTTTGGGTGTATTTATCCTAGAAATTTAACACTTTCCCATGTCATCTTTTAAAAATCTGTGTGGTGATATCATCATGATACTGTTGAGTACGAAAATGTAAGAAATTAAGAAATGTCTACTCAGCCATGACCATGGACCTTTAAGTGTTTAAAAATCGTCTAGTTGCAGAGGATCTAAGGAGACTAAGACATTGTCAGAGACGTCTCCAAAAAACGCATATACCAATAGGCATTAATCTCTGCACAAAAATATTGTAATGTCCAAATTGTTATTAAATTGCCAAGGATTTATTGATTACCTTAAAAGTGTTAGCAGCCCGGCTAAAGTTTCGGGAATTTATTCGCAATTCATGGTGGGAGTTTTGGCTTTTCAAAGATTGTCCGCTCCATGTGAAAGTAAGATGGGCATAACGCTTTTTAACCGATACTATCATTGGTAGCAAAAAAAAGGATTTTAATCATAAAAATTTAGCCTCACAAGCCTTACATCAGTTACATAAAGGAACAGTGAATCCTAGTGTGTAATTAAAGTAACCATTGTTGATTTAAAGCGCTTTTCAAAGAGTGTTTTTTCGGGCTTCGAAGCGTCCTTCACTACCAGTCGAGCAGCGTAATGGTTATTATTATGAGCAAACTTGTGATGTGGGCCATAAAGTTATGAATAGAAAACCGTCCGAAGTATTCGGTTACTAAGCGTGTAAATCTTAGAGACTCATATAGGGTTAATGTAGGTTTTGAACTCCAAATATACTTGTAAAGATTGTATTCCATTTGGAATATTACACGAATCCGGAGAATTCCTTTAAAAACCGGAACAACACTTAAAAATAACCAATGCAAAATATTATCCCACCTTAGTATTAACCGAAAATCGTTACCTTAAAAATAGTTCTAAACCGAGCCTAGATCAATATCGGGCGAGTGTTGGCGAGGGCGCTATAGTTTATAGAATTATACAAAATAGTTTTAAATGGCTTCAAAGCTAATAAAAAAGAGTATTTTCTGGACGAGTTGCATGTCTGGAATGCCCAATATTTTTGCGCTATGTGAGTGTTTGGGCGGTATGGCGCTAAGCGCACAGAAGGATTGCCCACGCGGAAGCTCCTGGTGCATAATAATTTGAAATAACCTGGGTTTTTAAAGTCCATTAAAAAAAGAAAAACAAAGAATGTTTACCGGAAGTGATCATTGGAAGATCTGAAAGCAAAGAAGGAAGAAACCATAACAAACAATATATATTTAGAATATCATTTATAGTATCCTACCAATACACTTCCCTGCAACATCACTACAAAATTTTTAATTAAAAGCTTGTAATACTAAAGTGTCGAAAATAAAGATTAGGATATTGGTGTAGTATTTGTGCATAGGTAAAGCCAGCGTGATGGGCAACAACAAAAATCTTGACATATGTTTTTTGGTTAGTACTCTTATGAAGGCAAGTTTAGCACAATGGTTCTGTTGAATGGACATCATGGTTATTTTTCTATACAACCAACATATATGTCCAACCCGTAAATGGTGCAGATTAAGCGCAGATTTGGAATATTTGTTTCATGATGTGGTGGATACAAATTGGATCTATTTCTCAGTTGAAAATGAAAACAGTGACATATGTAACAGTGAGACATACTGAATATCAAATTACATTACACAAAAAATAATCTAGGGGATCGTTTGCAAGGCATAGGGGAGGTAGAGTGACTTCATCACGCAGACTTCCAAAACTCTTTTTGCACTGGTTTGCACATGTAACTGTTTATAGTGATCAAGAAAGTACCTGAAATGAACAGAACCCATCCCAATCTTGGTAATTTAAGTGCTTTTCCCTATAAACTCATGTCACAACCAGTTGCAAAAATTGTATTGGAAAAATGCATTGCGGGAAGAACAATATACCTCCTTTTGCATGGCAAAAGGGTGATAATTAATGTACGGATGCAAGTTGTAAGGGAACTAAGAAACAAAGTAAATCATCTTAGTCACAAACAAATAGGTTGAACTGCGCGCACACAGGATCGATTGCTGTGACCTATATAGACCCCTATGCAATACAAAGAGACACCACGGCACATTTTTGAAAATATGCGCCCTCAGAGTTTCAAATTGACATATTTGCAGATTAAAAGGCTTTTATATACATTAAGCCCGCACCTGACGTTTAAGCCCCAAATTCAGTGCGCTTATGGGTAAGCAGAATATTTTTAATAATTAATGTCACCTCGACATTATTCAGGAGACGGACGCGGAACTGGCTGAACCAAATACAACACACGTCAGAGTTTGATTCTCACGGCCTTCACATTGTTGGACTGATCTGTGACCCTTTTGTGGTTTTAATATCAATGAGTACGGTCCTTTGATAATTCATGTAATAGACATATTTGTGATTAAAGTTACGTGCAAACTTAAAAGTTAGCCTACAAAAATTAACCTGGATGTTTCCCCCCCCCCCTTTAGCCTCTTTTTAATGTCCTCTTTTGTTATTGTTATTTTATGTGTAAAATATTTTCTATTCTTCCAATGGCCTAGACTATCACTTGAGAGCAAATGAAGAAATTTTCATATTCCTGAAATGTGTCATTGCCGCTTTAACATAAAGTATTCCTTGCCCGACGATGGGAAATACAAGAGTAATTAAAGATCACCTGTAACACACGTGAGTATCCTGGAATTCAATAACAGGTGGATGTTTTCGTAATATACATCAATGTGGCTCTCTTGCCCTACAGCATGACTGGCTATTGTATATGGTCTTTCAAAATTAACTTTGGAAAAGTGAGCCGTGGGCAGGAGATATGGTCCTCCGGGCTCCAGTCCGGGAACAATGGGAACATAGGCATGATAGGCATCGATTCAGTTGACTCTTCGCGTAACATTAGTTGACGCGTTATTCCGTTGTCGTCTATGGAGCCCGTGACTATGCTACCGCCGGACCAAAATGATTACTTTCACACCGGTTGGTATCCATTGTAGAGCGCAACTGTAGGACATTGTTTCTACAGTGTCCCAATGTGAATCAAGGTAATTCTGGGCGGTCCATATCCATTTAAACATTTGTAGACATAAAGAAGTATTTTGTACACGTCCTCTTGTTCACAGGGTACCAGGGAAGTTCTTGTAAGTTCTGGCTGGCATGGTCACGTTTGAAGCACGGAAAAATTTCATGATCCCATACATTCTCAATAGTCCGGAGGTGAAAGACCGAACGACTTAGTGCATATTTCATTATCAAGAACGGGGCGGTCCGGGTACTGTTTTTGCGAAAGTGAAAAGTGATGCCCCATCTGAAAACTAGAACAACGTGGTGGGCCACTGGTCTTGCATCATCAAGAATGACACCCAAGTTTCTAATATCGTGGAGGTGGATAATCTCATTTGTACTGGCCCAACTCAATCAAATCATTTATTTTGTTCTTCATAAATACAGCAAAATGATGGATACTAATATGCCATGAATATAGTACCATCTACATCAGGCATCCAGCCTGATGTAACGAGATGTGATTACCATAAATTATTTCTTGGCGTTGTTTAATTCAAGAAATTGAATGCCTTCCAAATTCTAATCTCATTGATGCAGGCCTTGTCATAGATGACAAAGCAGAGTTAATTGATGATGGATTAGATGGCGGCAAAACTACAACAATCTGTACGTCGTCTACATTTAATATATACGAAGAGAGTGCTCCTGATTTACCCCTTCCTGTGTAGGAGGGTATGGTGACACCTCGAGGGCCCAAAATAACCCTAGGGTAATCCATAGCCCATTGTCTTGCTATTGAGTAGATGCTATCAATTCAACAGCTGTTGATCTACTTGTAAAATAGGACTTCAACCAGTCACACAACACGGTCACGAATCGCAACAATTCGACAATTTGACTCAGAAGAATATCCATATTACCGTGTCGATTTAGACAAGCAAAACCTTCTTTCTGGATGTACACATGCCCCATTAATTTCGTCTTTAACTTTCAATAGCGCAGTTTCAGAACTATGGCCACGCAAGTAGTCGGACTGCAGTTCTTTAGCAAGACCATGTTTCTGCAAGTGGTGTTTATGGTGATTAAACATGTTTCTAATTCAGCTTTGCGAGAAATGTAATGTTAGCAAACAGGTCAGTGACTTTTAAGTTCCTGCTGATTAAGGATGCTTTTTATAAGAGGGATAAAGATTGCATTTTCAGTTAAGTATGATACTAAAACCAAGTCAGGAAGATTAACATTGCTTCACGAATCACATCACTAAATAACTCCCATAGACTTGTATACAAAATGTCTATCATTAAACGACCAAAATTATCGGTATAAAGAGGACTGGTTAGTTCAGTTAAAGACACCCCCCCCCAAAAAATTATCAAAAATTTTCGTGACTCCTCACGTTTAGCAAAGTGCCACTTTCGGGACACCACCACGTCTCGGCACTGATGTGTCTGCCTACAACTAGTTTATTTTATTGTGTGATTCGTTCAGAATGACTAGTGCACAAAACGATCTTAAATCTGTAATGTAACAAGAGTTATTTACGTTAATGCTCAGAAAACGATTTGTGTAAGAATTCTGAATGAATTGTGAATGTCTAACAACATTACATCAATATAATTACACAATATATGTAGTTATATAATCCTACTTACTAAGCATAGGTATCTTCAGTCTCTCGAGGACAATACATGATTCTGCCAGCAGAACATCCTACATCCGCGGAAAGTCTCTTGTATTCTATATGCAGGGGTTTACCCACTACGATCACTATTTAATTAATAGGCCTGAAACACACTACTACACCAAAACTTAGAACTGGAAAATCCATGGGCTACCTGTAAAACAAACGATTAATTTTGTCTCCTTCGAGGTTTTCTCAAAAGTTACATACAGACAATATATGTTATCTCACGAAAAAATCACGATGACATAACAAGCGGTGTAGATTCTCCCATATCATATCCCAAAGTGATAAAGCTTATTTAAAATGCAAATAGTGGAACGCGATGACTGCTTTTGAGAAGTTCAGAAGAACGGCGTCAACTTGTGATGGCGTCATCATAACTATCAGGGCAATCTCTACGGAAAACCTGATTATTACTTTGAAAATTCTCACATGATTTAAGTCTCAGGTTTCAACACATGTAGTACCTTACCGTAAGGTTGAAGTATGGTCTGTACACAAGTATGTTCTATCTTGCATTTGACTTATCTTATCTTCTCTAACAACGAACAAGGTTTGGAAATATATTCTTACGGAAAGAATGTTCTCAAATAGTTTAAAGAAAGGAAACATTATCTGACATTCAAAAATTGGGAAAAAAGTATCTTTAAGGGGGGGTATGGGGTCTGAAGCAGTGAACTTGAAATGATTTTACTTAATTTTCCTAAAAGTGAGTCTATCCATGTTATATATCATATTGTAGCCAGGTCACAAAGTTTTAAAATCCATGAAAATTTTTGTAGTTGCCATGGCTAACCCACGTAAGCCTCTGATTGGCTAAACACTAGAAAGAATGGAACTAAACGACTAAACATGCTACTGGACGAAATTGGGTGACATATGCAGGACGTAAATACGGAGGTGACCCATGAAGCCGGATTTTTAATACCGTTGCCAGGGCAACCGGCAATCGACCAATCGCATAATTCTGGCGTCGTAATGTGAATTTGGAACACAATTGAAAACGGCCTTCAGGGTTCACTCGGCCTATATGTGACTTAATATGTGTGCCAAAATTTCATGGGTCACACTATATAGCATGTAGCGTTTTCTAGTACGTTCGTTTCGTTTTGGTTGTTGCGTATTTTAACGAAACGAGTAGTAATGTATATGGGGGGCCTAACGCAAACCAATCTTTGGCGGAAACCCCTATTGGAGCGATTATTACCCAATTTTTACCCCCCAAAACACCCCTAAGACCACCAATCCCTCAAGCGCAATTTCGCAAATCATCTGACAATCTGACATTTTAGCTAAATTAAACCTAATGGTCCAATACAGAAACACTGAATACCATCAGCTTAAGTGCAATTACCTGTTGAATGCCGTGCTGAATTTTATCTTTGCTAGCATTCCAATTTTACTTAACACTTGCCTAAGGCGCTTGCAAGTTTTTTTTTCGTGTTAAGAGCTAGACTACTGTATATTCATCATACACAACAGATATGGTTATGAACCTTAACTTTTCTAGCAATTCAATTTAATAACCCTTCTAAGGCCGGTTGCAAGCTTTTCTGTGTGTTAAGAGTCATAGACTTTACATACAAACAGGATATCATAATACACGTAAGATAGAAACTATTGTCCTCCGGAC
>JAMKCH010041417.1:0-13632 GCA_023653785.1 Ophioderma brevispina
ATTAAGAACATGAGAATTCAGGGGCTAGAAAGTCATTCTGAGGGGTTTGGGGAACCGGCTTGGTGAATTGTTATGGAAGAGTCTGCTTCCTTTAGTTAGGTTTTGGGCTTGTCGTCTCGACAATTCTCCGGGTTGATTACCTAGAACCCTTCCGGGTGGCTTTAGGTCTGCAAAATTTACAAACTAAGAATTCTCCAAAGTAAATTCCAGAGATTAACTAAGGTAAATAAGCTGCCAAGTTTTCAGTGAAGGCTGCTGAATTTAAACACTGAAGGCGTCCTTTGTGAAATTTGAATGTGAATCGTGAATTTAAAGAATTTATTGCATTAAAAAAATGGAAGCTTCCAAAAGAATTTGTCATTGCAAATGATTCAGGAGTGGACTTGGGGATTTGTTAAGAGGAAGACTTTATATGGTCAAATAAAAATATTCCGAGCCCGTTGCGGAACGTCGTCGAAGCTTACGCTACCATTTAAGACCCTCGGCTCGTTACAGTTGTATGGTATTTTCTCAGAAAGAAAGCACTGTTATCAGAGGTCAAATATAAATATTAAGTGTGAAAAAAGGCAACACTTATGTGGTTCAAGAACTGCCTTTTATTGTGCTCAAGAAAATTGGTAAAATGATGCCAGAATTTGAAATTTTACCTACTTAGTTCTCCAGGTAGACAAGGATGAATGTTTATTAATCTCCAGGGAAAGATTAATAAATATTCATTGATGCCAGAATTGTTTGAAACTTCCTGAAATACTTCAGACACCAAAACAAGTGTCAGGAGTATTAAAGGTGCTTGTTCCAATTTATGTCGTTCGTGTTCTCTACTTGATATGAGAGCCTGACACTTGTACACACTGACGATCAAGTACCATGGGAAACAAACTTGCGATTTTGATGCTAGACGTGATAATGCATAGTGCAACGCCCTGTTCACTACTGTGCTAATATTGATGGTTAACCATTAAAATGGTGTTATTTTTTTGTTTATGTTTTGAGAATGCAATTGATTTGAAGGCTCAAATTTTAGGATGACAATGAGAAAAATACAGCCTTTCATCTGATATCAAAATTCGTACTACTTCTGGGCAAAATCGGGATCGCAAAGATGATCGGAACACACACCTATAAAGGCACTATCAGTGATTTGCTATCAGAATGTCAAAAAAAATATCGAAAATCAGATTTTTGCATGTAACTGGTATAGGTATCCTAACATACCCTACAAGTGGTAAGACTAAAAGCAATCTACTAAGGACAAAATTGAATATTTAGTCATTATTGTCCGTACGGGCACTAACAACAACACGTAAGTGAATGGAGAT
This sequence comes from Ophioderma brevispina, assembly GCA_023653785.1. Classification (NCBI taxonomy): domain Eukaryota; kingdom Metazoa; phylum Echinodermata; class Ophiuroidea; order Amphilepidida; family Ophiodermatidae; genus Ophioderma; species Ophioderma brevispina. The sequence continues at coordinate 1,320 of JAMKCH010041417.1, forward strand.
TCAGAACTTTGAACACTGTTGTTTTCTTCCTTTTCTGTCAATTTTTCAGTTGGAAAAAGTAACTTATGAGAATTCTACAGACATATCCTTCACATTTAAGCAAAATTCAAATATTTGGACTCTTTGGGTGGATCACTGATAGGGTCTTTAAGTACATTTCATAGAATTCTTCTTTACCAAAATATGGAAAAAGTCATGTGTTGTGTTTCAACTTCATGGAACTACCCATGCACATACAAAGTCTATGATACATAGAATGGGTACAAATAATTATTATTTTTTTACTCTTCTCCAGTTATCTAAGAAGATATTGAATAAGAAGTACAAAGAAAATGTCACAGCAGCATTGCAACAAATAGAACTACATTGTGGGAAGGTACGTAAGAATAATTTCTATTTTACACACACACACACACACACTCCCACAGGCTCTCTTTACGATGAATTGAAACCAAGGCAATGTCATACCGAATGCCGAGTTCTTCCACACAAAAATAATGGTATCGCCAGTTTCAAATCATCGTAGAGTACCGGTTCCCAAAATCATACCTCTATTCTCATTCTTAAACAGGTAATCTTCAACATAATTATGTGATCCTTATGGCTTAAATACAGGAAGAAAGGACTGCCACCACCCAGTAAGAAAAATTGAACAACCTGTTGAAAGCAAAGCACATACGCAACGATACGCAACTTTGGCAGGCACACATGCATGAAGCAAAAATGTGGTATGGCGCGAGTGCAAATAAAGTCAGTACCGGTATGCAGCGCATAATAACCCGGTCTAAATTGTGAATTGAAGCCGGACAAGAACCATTGAAATTGTGTAGAGTCCCACAGCTGTTTTAAGAATTAGGATTACTGAGTATGCATTGTAAGTTTATAGCGTATTTTTAAACAAATGTGAAAATGTAAGCAATTGGCTTACATTGGCTAATGCCCAGGTTCAATTCGACAATTGAACCTAGGTAGTACGCGTTGCATATTAACGTTATTTGGAGTTGAAGCACTCGCATCATACCAGGTTTTGCTACATTCGCGCGCGCTTTCCAACGTTGCGTCTCGTTGCGTTTGTTTGTTGCGTTCAGTGGATTGTTCGATTTTTGTCACTGGGCGGTGGCAGTCTTTTCTTGTTGTTTTAAGCCATAAGGATCGCGAAATTGTGATAAAAATAAAGGTTAAAGGTGACCTTAAAGCAGCACTGGCACATTTTCACAAAATATGAAATTTCTTCAATTTGCCCTCAAATGATAGTCTAGGCCATTGGAATAACATAGATATATTTTACACATAAAAATAACATACCCCAAAATAGATGGGGACATTGATATGAGGATAAAGACATCCAGGTAATTTGTAGGCCAACTTTTAACTTTTCCATAACTTTAATCAACAAATGTGCATATTACATGAATATTTTTGACTCGTACTCACTGATATTAAAACCACAAGGGTTATAGACCGATCAAACAGTGTGCATAGCATGGGAAACATGCATACGGCGTGCGTGTTCTTGTGTTAAACGCCATTTTCGTCGTCTGCTGAATTTAACGTCGCCGGCGACGCTAAATTATAAAATCGTTCTGTTTACCCATAAGGAATCCTGATTTTGGTCTTAATCTTTTGGGGTGAGGGCTGTTGTGTATATAAAAGGCCTTACCTCCATGCAACAAATATCGATTTTGAAAATCTTTGAGGCGCACTTATTTTTCAAATGTGCAGTGTTTCTTCTTTAATTATAAAGCTTTTTAATAATGAGAATAAGGTATGATTTTTGGGAACCAGTACTCTCTTACAACGAATTAAACCCGCCACACCATTCATTTTTGTGCGGAATAACTCGGCTCCGTCCTCGTTCTTCCACTGTAAAATCATGGTATCGCCTTGGTCGATTCCCCAAATCATACCTTTATTCTTTGAAGCTATAACCAACTGTATGATCCTGTTAACAAAATGCTGCCTTAGAAATGCCATCTTTCCTTGTCTGTTTTCACAAAGAAAGGTAATAATTTGTTTGTCCTAGGGAAATGAGAGATTGGTGGCTTAATTTAACAACATGTTATGATTTATCCTCACGAGAGAGGTATTTTGTTCTCCAAATGCACTTATTCTCCTATCCAACAACATGAATTCAAGCCAAGCTTGTCCAATTGCAGAATTCAGCAGGGACAATATTACACATAGTGGGCAGTCCAGGCATTTTAATGCATGGGCGCTTGAAAATCGGCAACACGTGGGGCTGGACAAATTGTTTTTCATTAAAAAGGGTGGACTCATATAAAGCGTGGAGACAGAAATATAATGCGTGGTAGTAAAATTCTGTAAACAATATTCAACTTTTACTAATAACACATCCTTCGCCTTGCTCTCTAAAAGCGTCTATCACTTCCCTGGCCAGCTCGCAGTATGCGATTTGCCGACAGGAGCTCATTAACCATCGGGGCGGGAGCTCAGTTTTAGATCATTGTCTTATCGTGATTGTCATCTTATTTACTACAAATAGCTCAGGTCTTACCCTGTTTTGTGAATGAAAAATCTTTCATAGATGATCACATATCAAAAACTGCCAATAATTTGTTTAATCAAATACTTCAGGTCCAAAATGGTGCGCCCGTCAAAAACAACGGAGTTGGGATCATCATTTTGGCTAAGAATGATTCAGATCTGGATGCAGAATTTAGGGATTTGGTGAGATGAATTGAAGAAGAAAGAGAAAACTGAAAATACTTTGATAAGTGAGCTGATTGCATGTACCAATTTGTTTTGACATATGCGCCCAGTCACCCAGTCCGATACCGATTCTTGACTCTGCTAGGCTAGCCTACCTAATTTGACATGGATGTTTGGTAATTACAACCTTTAGAACCATTGTTGGTGCATCGTTCATTGGTTGTGTACCTCTGCTATTTTGATTATCTGGCACAAAAATATATATAATAATTATATAGATAATTGTCGTCACTTTTATTATACAAGTAACAAGTGATCTCCTGGTAACTGATTATGTGATGGCAAGGTCATGATGTTTCCTGTTTTCCGTTAATCACTGTATTGCTTCCCATTGGAGCAAAAGGGTGGGTGTCCGAAATTTTCAGTATAAAGGGTGCTTTCATAAAGAGAGTGCGGTTAAATATAAAGGGTGGGGTCAAACCCCACTGCCCACTATGTAATACATATTTAATGATCTACGTGTATTCTGGGTTGGCCCACTTTTTCTGCTCCCAGTTGAATTTAGCAGCCTTGACGGAATAAAGTACAGTATTCCCTGCACTTTATTCCGTCAAGGCTGCTAAATTCAACTGGGAGCAGGCAAAGTGAGTGCAGTAAATGTACCAACCCGTGTATTCTTTTTTTTTTTATAACAGGAAAGTTTGCCAATCATCAAGGCCAAGATTCCAACATATTCTTCAGTGACATGACACTTCCATACCAGCTGATGAATGAGTTTTAAGTAGCAAACTTGTACATATATTCCTAATGTTATTTGAATATATTTGGTGCCAACAGTTGTATAGTACTATGATAATATATATCGATTTCCAGCACTGGTTTTTGAAGGCTTATTGCTTTTAACGAAACAAAACCAGTTTACTGCACTTATTGGTTTTATGTACACTGTACTCCGTCAATTAATTTGATGCAAAATGGAATAAAGGGGTATGGCTCTTTAGTGACCCTGGGTCACTATAGGTACCCTGATGAATTCAGCAGACTTATACAGAATAAATGTAATAAAGTGCAGAATTCTGCACTTTATTTCATACAAGTCTGCTGAATTCTTCAGGGTCAACAGTGGCCCAGGGTCACTAAATGGCCATACCGGGAATGAAGGGTGTAAACCAATTGAAGTAAAAGAGCTTGTTTCATTTCGCTAAATATAATAAGCCATTTTGAAAAAAAAAATGAAAAGGTTGAATGATATGGGATGAGCATGAATAGGGTAGAATGCAGTTAAAGGTCCATGGGCCCGTCGCTAATAGCCCTCGTCCCCAGAGACCCCAGATTTTCCGGAAGTGGTCAACATTTGGGTATCAGAAGAAAGCTACTATTTGTTCTCATTTACCCTGTGAAATCTTAGGGCTAAAGGATGTTTTGGTTTTGGATTTATGACGCAAAATATTCTCCAATTTGGTTGACCAATAGTAATTTTACACAGCACTCTAATGGAATTACAAATCACTGTTTTAGCTCTCACGTCAAAATGGGTTGAAATATCTGTGTGAAACTTTTAGCTACTACATCAAAATGGGTTGAAATATCTTTGTGAACTTACAGATGGGGTTTTGATGAAGGCATTCTATTCAACTATGAAAAATTTATAGACTTAAAGAACACTATCAGTGATTCTGGCTAATTCAGAAAAGCGAAAAATCATCAAATCAAATTTTTTGCATGTATGTACCAAGTACAAAGGGATCCTAAACAGCCCTGCAGATGATCCGACCAGAAGCACCTAATAAGGACAGAATCGGAAATGTAAGTCATTACGGTCTCTTCGTACACTTACTACCACTACGTAATGAATGGGGACTCGTATCTTGGGAACACTGCCGTTTTTCTTCCTTCAATTGGAAAGGTAAATTATAGAATTCTTACAGACTTATCCTTCACTTTGAAGCTTCCGGCAAAGTTCAAATATTTTTCAAATCACCTGGGATGTGTCTTTAATCAAGTCCATCACCATTATAAGGGACACATTGGTATGAAAACATATTCAGACATAATGAAATGGACCCTTACTGAACACTTCCACAAATTTGAAACATTTTTTGATGTTTACATTCTGTAAAAACAGAAAATCAAGGTGTTGACATCCTTGCCAGAATTTTGCAGTGTTATCCAGCATGTAGTTTGATACATCAAAAGCATTCACACCAGAATTCCAGGCATTGTTTTAGGCTTGTAGTAAGATATTGATCTGACAATGAAAGGTGGATAGCCGGGAATTACACACATACGATGGCAATGGTCTGTGAGCCGATGACTGATTGATAAAGTTTGAAAATGCGGGCAGTAATTTCAGCCTCCTTGGCTGAGAAATGAAGCTTACAAGGAAAATATATTAGTTACTCCTTTTTTTACAAAACGTAAACACCCAAATTGTTTTCACATTTTTTGTGAAGTGACTTCAGTAGGCGTCCATTTCATTATGTCTGAATATTTTTTGTCATGCCATTGTGTCTCTTTAAAGGTGCAATGAGAGATTTCAAGTAATCCATATTTTCTGTGATATGTAGTGATTTCATATAGATTAGATCAGGGGTTCTCAATAGGCGGCCCGCGGGCCAAATCCGCCCGCCAACCATTGATTTTTGGCCCCCGATTTGCTCTAAAATATAAAGGGAAACATAAGAATTTCAGGTGTATTTGGCCCTCAAGTAGGGAAAATTCAAACATGTTTGGCATTCTCTGGCCCTTCAGCTAATATAATTGAGAACCCCTGGATTAGATGCTCAATATATTCCCTACCTTTTATTTGGTTACAGAAATAACTTAAAAATTAAAACAAAAGGTGATTTGTATATGCTTATATTTCAATAGAAAACATAGGCTGAATTTTGTATTTGCTCCTATACTAAATTAGAAATTTTACAATTTTTGTACCAAAGAAACAGTTCTCAACTTAATCCTTACAGATGGGGATATTTTTGATATAAAGCTTTACATCAGTGCCAAAATCAGAATTTTCATATTTTTTTGGGACACCTGTTATTTGAAATCTCTCGTTGCACCTTTAACCCTTTCCCTGGATCCGTGCTAGGCACATTCATGGGCCTCACACACCAGGGACTTGAGGAATAAAGATTGGCAATTACTGACCTCCCGTCGGCAAACGTGTGGGCACATGAGCTGATATCAGGTTGCAGTTTCATTGATACACGGCCTCGAGGCGAGACACTCTGGCTAGAAAATCTAGGGCAGTCTGCGGTCAGAATTGCTATGTCTCGCTAGTTTTGAGTAATGGTTCAAGTTGACTGGCCTAAAACATGGAACCGCTGAAGGCATCCTGTGACTAGAAGTTATCCCCAAATTCGGGAACTTTTCAACCTTGTGAACTGCATTCGACCCTTACAATCTGAGGCTCTATGTAGAGGTATTTTTTTTTGGCCATTGTCGCCCTTATGAGCCATCAGGGTGCATGAAACCACTGAATTGGAACTTGCACGGAGTGGATGTTAACAACCCCTAATGCCAGCAACATTCATTGTGTGACAAAGTTCCAAAGAGTCTATTGAAATATTAGAAAGCACATAAAATTTCTTTAGGACATTTTTTTAAAAAGTGTAATTGTATGTATGTAATATAAATGAATGAGATGCCCCAAATTAATAGAGAACTTAACCTGTTATACTTAGAAATAGTGTTTTGCACCTATATAACACATCCATCAAATTCCTGTCGCCACAAATTGGTGCGTATGTTGCACGCTGTCTCGGACACTTTTGTCCAGGTGCGGCCGCTTCACTTGTTTGCCGCATTGGGGCGGAGTGGGCAATCAATTATCTTCATTTCTGTTTCCAGTATACATTTTATCAGCCCCAGGTTTCCAACATATTTACTTTACATGGCTGACATTCCTTCATTTTTATCCCCCCACAGAGCTTGAAAAGCCGAGGGGGATATTGCGAGGGCGACCGGTCCGTATGTATGTATTTGTATGTAATGTGTTCCAGTTTGGTTTTATGGTTTTCGTTTTTTCGCGTCCTCCTTTCGAAATTTTAAGTCCGATTTAAACCAAGACTTGGGTTAAGGTTCAATAGGGGTTCCTTCATGTGGTGGATTATGTTCAAAGGTCATCGACCAAGGTCCAAGGTCATCTGGGGTCATGTTCAGACTGCCATCTTGCCATGGGAATGAGGCAAGCTTATTTGCGGTATTTTTAAATGGTGGTGTGTACTTTTAATTTCTGCCTGTAGGACACATACATTATCACTTGTTGGCTGAGGTTTGGTGATATAATTGAATCCCTAGAAATGACTACATGTGTATAAACTAGTCCGTTGGATTAGATTGGGATCTAGCACTCCCTTGGGAAGATGTTTTAAGGGATGTATGCAGTCATCTTGTAAAAGTATGTGTTCCAGTTTTTGAAATCCTATTCTCCTTATTTTAGAAAATTTATCGGTGGCTTCAAAACTCATGCGCCAGTTACCTGGTGAAACATGTCATTGTTGAAATAGACCCTTGTCCAAGTTGAACATTTTCTAATGTTGTTTGTTGTTTTGATGACTTTAAAGAGACCTCATGGCATGAAAAAAAATTGACCTAATGAAAAGGACTCTTACTGAAATCACTTCCATGAGTTTGAAACAATTGGATGTTTACATTCTGTAAAAACAGGAAGAGTTCCAGGGGGGAGGTGGCAGTTTGTGGCAATTTCTGGAACAGAAAAGCAAGGTGTTTCACATCCCCCTGACAGAATTTCAGTGTATCTAGCATGTTTTTACGACACATTCAAACAGCCTGTTCGACCGGGATTCAGTCATTTGATACTTTAGGATTGTAAGTAAGATATGTCGGGCAATGAAGATGATAGCTGGGAATTATCACATATACAATAATCAATGGTCTGGTGAGCTGATGACACATTGCTTTTCAAGTTTGGTAATGCGGCATAATGTCAGCATCCTTGTTCCAGAAATTGCCACAACTGCCACCTCAGTCATTGATCACATTGACACTTCAGCTGTTTCAGCTCCTCTGCATGTCAATCTCCAATTACTTCCTGGAAATTGTCTAATATGAACTACCGTCCATTTCTCCTACCTCCGTGCATGATACATGCACCTTGATGCAGCTTTTACGCATGCGTCAAAATACCATATTTGGTGCGCTCACACACAACAAGCATAAACGAATGCAAAGGGTCCTTCCAGCTATGCTTGCGGCCACTAAAAACACTTCTCTGATTGTACCATTTCTTTAGTCAGGTTTATTTTAATTGTATGTATGTTTTTTTGTGAAATGCGTGAATCTTTGTATAATCTGGCATAATCACATTATACCCTTCACACCTATGCTATATCGTGCTCCATATTCTGTTAATGGAATAAAGCACACCGAGGGTTTAGGTCAAAAAGCCCCCATCTGCAATAGCGGCCAGGTGTTAGATTTGGCAGGTATACCACTTAATAAGAATACCAACTGACAAATGGCACTATTTGAGAGAAACCCATAAACCCATGCAGAGTACCCATTGGCAATGATTCGAGTGGGTGGCAAAGAGTACGATGCAATTATGCTTGTAATATATACAGTAATTTTATTCTGTCCTACTTCTGAATATTGCTGGATTGAGTATAACAGTATCTTTAAAGAGACATGAGATTTCCAGAGTGAAGCGCCCTCAATTTTATTTTTTTTCGAACCCCGGGTTTGTGCATATTTGGAATGCGTACCAATGGTATTAGATCACCCCGGAAGTGAGTAAAGGTTCGTTCATACTACACTGTCAACATGCTTTGCAGGTAGTTGCAGTGCTCGAATAACGGTCTCTTTCCAGTATACTGCATTGCGGTCGTGCCAAACCCGAGTTAAATTATTTTAACTGACAATGCAGCAGGTTACGTTGAGTTTGTGCAGCAAGTGATCGATATATCAGCACTGCACTGCAACATGCAGCGAAGTAATGAACTGACCTTAAGTCAAATCTACGCCGTCTTTAATGTAATAAGATGATGATTTAGTTAATCTTCTGTCATGTACGAAGAAATTCAGTCAAAGCCTGGTTTTCTATAGGGACGTTGAGGATAGCAGGCAAGTTCAAAACAAGTTTGCAACAAGCCTGCAGTTGCTCACGCAACTGCCGGGCAGTGTTGTGGTTTGTTGCCCGGCGTTGACGTCGCATGTCAACTCATCTATATCCATCTTGTTCACTTCAAACTCCGGTAGGGTGAAAGAGCAGGATGACTCTGGTGCCGTATATTTGGTGTCACATTATCGAGCGTATAATAATGAGACAAAGGTTTTTTGCACAAAACAAAACATTTCACTGCACACATTGGAGTACATGCTTTGTGCATATACTTTATGCATTATGGAATAAAGGTGTACTCCCCTGGATACAGTGGGTTGTTTTGTGTTGTCACAAAGTAGAGTATAATAAGCATTTTTTTTCACCTGTGCCATTAAGGTTCATGACTATCAACACAGAAATGCTAAAAATGTATCTATGCAACAACAACACAAAAAAATTACGTTAAGAACATTTGTGCTGATTCTTTGCAATTTTTAAAGCTGGCCATTAGAACCTGTGCTTCAGTGAAATCATTTAGAACCTTTTATAAATAACTCTTTTTTGCAGTGTATCACTTCCTTCAGTCAGAACTTGTCAAGCGGAAAATTATGGACCAGGGTTTCCCAGCGGAAGAATTCACAGGGTGCCACCTTCTAACCTTTGGTGCAGTTTGAGTTACTGAGATCACACACCTGTCACAATAAGAGGGATTAAATTTCGAAAATTGCTCAGTAAGTGATGAAAGTCACAAATTCTTCCGACTCCAAGGAGTAAAAATGCCAATGGTCTGTATCACCGTATGCCAATTCACTATGAGCTTGAAAAATCTCAATTCCTGCCACAGTTTCAGTAGCTTTCATTCACCAATGATTTTAGAAAATACGCCCCTGGTTTTTGGGTATGATCTATGATACCCATATCACACAATGTCAGTTCATGTCAATGTAATGTGACAAATACAACCAACTGAAACTTGTCCCTTGGTGGATGAGCATATTGTAACTTCATCGTGATTAACAAGTATAGGTCCAATAGATCAATGGATAACAAATTCTTTGTACAAGGGTCAATTTTTAAAATGCATCAATGTAGTAAAGATCGCCTCATTATATGCATCTTGACAAATTAGATTTTGCTATATCTACAGAGTACTATGGCAGTATTGCTTGTGAATTGAGGCTAAGCCGGCCACCCCTGTTAGTGGGGACAAACCGGAACTTTGCGTTTATTTCTACAGAGCACATATTGTTATGACGAAAATTATTCAAGGTCACATACAATATGGTTAGTTCGCCATACTATCCCAGTGGCGTAACATTGGGTGGCCGGGTGGCACGCCTGCCCCCCCCCCCCCAGACCAAAAAATTGGAAGGGGGCCTCAAAAATGGGAAGAAAAAAGGGAGAAGGAGAGAAAAAGAGAAAGCAAAAGAGGGAGAGAGAACGAGGAAGAAGATGGGACGAGGACCATGGGAAGAAAACTAGGGAGAAGTAAATAAACAAGAGAAGTACATAGGGAAGCGAATAAAAGAGAAAAATAGGGCAAGTAAATTGGGCGACCCTCGGTGTAAGTAAGATACCACTCTCCCGGACACATCCCTTGACATATGGTAAGATTCCAATTGGGCCTCACCCTCGTGTCTCCGTCCTCGACCACATCCAAAAACCTCATTGCCCGCTACTCACGTTTCCCCACGCCTCTTGACCTCGTTGGCAACAAAAAAATAAGAGGCAAAGAAAGAGGTAATTAGAGAAAGTGAAGGCAAAAGGTTCCGTTTGCTGGCCTGCACTCAACCCCCCCCCTTCAGAATTTGAACCGAACTGAATAAAAAATAGGGGTCTACCCGCAAGCGCAGCGAGTCGAAAAATTGGCGTCTGACAAATCTGGAAACTTTTTGAGTCTGCCCACCCCTCCCGGAGGCTCAGGTCTGGTTAGCCCCGAAGATATACCTCGAGGTGATATCTTAGATATTGCAAACTGTACCTTTTCAGAATACTTGTCAGACAGATAATATGCAGTACTTTCAATTACTTATCGGCATTTTGAAAATTTTAACTCCTGTACAAAAGATGCTCGGTTTGAACCCATTTTGGACTACACATTGTTGATTAGCCAGGTGTAGTCAGAGGTACCATTGACTTTATAACTCCTGGACTTAACAGGGCAACGAGAGATCAGTCGTCCACTCTTTTTGTAATGTGTAGTATTCAGTAACTTAGGAATAGATCCACACCTTTTATTTGGGCCTACAGAAATAACCATAAAATGAAACAAAGGTGATTTCTGTTAGATGTTATATTTCAATAGAAAACATTAGGGTGACTTCGTATTTGCTCCTATATGAAATTAGAAATATTCACAATTGGGCTACCAAAGAAACCGTACTCAGCTTAATCCTTTCAGATGGAGCATATTTTAGATAGGAAAGGCTTTACACCAGTGCAAAATCAGAATTTCATTTTTTTAGGGACACATGTCTTATTTGAAATACTTTGTTGCCACCCTTTAATCAATATTTCATTCTCGCTGAAAATTTATAATCCTTTGGACCTAAGGAAGAATTTGTGATTATTTCATTACCATTATTGGTGAATAACTCAAAGGGCCCAAGTGTGCCAAAGGGAACCCGGTGGTTCTTAACTCTAAACACACTGTTCTTACTTTACAGTAAAAAAATTGCATGCCCCTAATGTGGGTTGATCAAACAAGGCCACCTCCTGTATATACTCCATAAACAAGGAAGTACAAAGTAAATCAATAAATCCCACACAAAAGTCTCACAAGGAATGGCTGGTATGTCGACTTATATGACCATATTTTGTGTATCGGTGTAAGAGATTTGTTTTGTTCGTACATTCATGCGCGGTGTCCTAAATCGTGTGCGATTTCATGGATTTCGACTGCGCCTAAACACGATACGTGATCCGCTAAATCAGCAAATCGAAAAACTCAATCAAAAATTCAGATTTTTGCAGGTATATGCACAAGTACAGATCCTAACATACCCTGCAAATCGTATAAGACCAGAAGAAGCAACCTAATAAGGCAGAATCGGATGATTTTAGTCATTATGTCCGAAAGGACACTTACTAACAACACGTAATTGAATGGAAGAATGTTATCTTGGAACACTCGCCGTTTTTTCTTCCTTTTCTGTCACATTCTACAGCTGGAAAGGAACTTATGAGGAATTTACACATCTATCCGTCACCTTTGAGATATTATTCCTGCAAAATTTTCAATATTTTCAAAGCACTGATAGTGTCTTTAAGCATGTTTGGAGTAGGAGCGATTAATGATTCACAGCGCATCGATTAATTTTTATTGTTACTTTAGGTTTACAGAGTATAGTTCTGTGTCAGTCATACCTTATGCAGTTTTCAGATTTTATTAACCATACTATATTAATGTTAAGGTAAATTGCTCCAGACCACTGAGGGATTTCTTATTTGGCCTTGTCGCAATTCAATCATTTTGTTGTTCGTGCATATTTTAATAAATATGCAAATAAAGTTTGATTGCATATTAATAAGCTCTTTTGCATCTTCCCTTCAATGTGATGAGTCACTGTTAGAGTT
>JAMKCH010041418.1:0-25231 GCA_023653785.1 Ophioderma brevispina
AAAATGCATAAGCTTTACTACATGTCGATTTGCCAAATTATTATTTTTCATTTAGAATTGTATAACAATTATCGATACAGGAAATTAATCGCCTGTTATAGAAAATCTCGTGATTTGAATTGTTTCGTCTGTGGTATAAAAAAAAGCTTAAAATGATGCAAGAGGTTCGTGTTATCATTAGCAACGTCAATCGCCGTATCATTGTCCTCTTTGTGTGACCCATGAATGGGCCAGAACCACCAGACCAGAGTAATTTCCGGGAGTAATTCAGTATACCGTGTTGATCGATCGTACCAACTCCAATTATATGCAATAGTTAGCAGCAACATCTCCTTCTTCCATTGTTTATGTATTCTACTATTAAGTTATTTCCTGGGTTATTTTCCAATAGACACAATGGTTCCCGCTGAGCTAACTTCTAACTACGGACACGCATATCTTAAGTCTTTCCTACTCCTACCGGTGGACATTGCACTATGCACAAACACATATGCCTATAAACACATATCAAACACATCATATCAAATAGTAATAATGATTACGAAATAAATTCCATGTAGTTGTATTCTGAAAGGGAGACTAACTTTAGACCTGGGTTTAAACCAGGGTTAGTCCTACAAGAGGGGACCTTTTTTCCTTTCAAAATACTGTGAAAGTTAAATGTAACGGGTGAGAAAATTCCTCATGGATGGGCTGGAACAGCCCACCCATGAGGAGTTTTCTCACCCATTACAGCACACTTTTAGAGTATGTTGTAAGAAAAAAAGGTCCCCTCTTGTAGGACTAACCCTGGTTTAAACCCAGGTCTAAAGTTAGTCTCCCTTTCAGAATACCAGCCATAGGGTTTTTACCAAGTAGGATGAGTTTAAGTTTGTTGTAACTGGGCCAGTTTGTATACATGGGGCGAGTTGGTATTACCTGGGGCGAGTTTGCATACGTGGGGCGAGTTGGTATTACCTGGGGCCAGTTTGTATACGTGGGGCGAGTTTGTATTTGGGGCGAGTTTGTACTTGGGGCGAGTTTGTACTTGGGGCCAGTTGACTGGTTTCCGTCTACGGCATGCCGTGACATTCACCTTCGCCCTGTTTTCCCTCAACTGATTCATTGAGAAAAATATCGCTTCTCTCTGTTATAAAATTCAGGCGAAATTTACCTTGAGCATTGCTCATTCGATCCGGATTCGGTTATGTTTATCATCTGTCAACTTGTTGACAACTTGTTTGACCTTTGTTTATTTACGGTCACATGTCCTGCATGTACCATCATTGAGGGTACACACAACCATTGCACGCGTCATAGACTTTGTGTGTAAAATGATGGTCAGGATAATGGTTATAACTCAAGTTACCTTTCGTTGTGGAAAATACGGATTATATGAATACAATCAGTGAGATTCTCCAGAACATATCAAAGATTTGATTAGCATTTACGTTTTAGAGATTTTAGATTTTACTGATTTTGACAGAATGCCCGTACTTTTCGCGGGTTCCCTTCCGACTCTTAGCCTCGCATGCGCCTTGTGGTGTTTATACGCCTATCACACTTAAATCTCTCACAATTTATACACAAATATACTACAGTCCGTTATAAACCATCGGACTGATATGGGCTGTGTCCACACTAATGGTGATGTGTACCCTTATGTGTAGTGTGATGGGGATTGTTGGCGTCTGGCTGGGTGGTTAATACTTTGTATTTCCTTTTGCTCAGAGGCCCTTCTTAGTAATTCATTTTTAAAAATTTCGTTCCAATTGGGCTGATAGGATTTTAAGATATGATAAAAATGTAAGCCGCATGTTGCTGCGATTTCCTCAATTTTCAATAATTTTGCGGCTCATACTGCGAACTCTAAGATTGTGTTTGTTCCAGTGCCCAAATCCAGCCGCCAACCTGAATAAAATTATAAAGCTGAAAGACCGGGAAAGTAACCTTCACCTTGGTAAAAACATTTTATAACTAAGTTGGGCTTTTGTAAAAGGTTGTCTGTCGGCTTATTGGAAAATTTGTTCATTTTTTAACACTAAAGCTTGTCTTTAATCGCCGTGCCGGTCAATACGTATTTTACGCAATATTTCACGCAAATTTACATGCAAGGCGAAAAGCGCGGGTGCCCAACGCGAGAATTAGCAATGATTTAGTAGGTTGCCACGTAAATAAAATGCTTTCCAAACATATTCAGAACCAAAACACCATCAGTTGTACCCGGGGGGGGGGGTTGGTTCTTAGTGGAAAAGGGGGGGTACGGGGATGTGCGGCCGGAGAAGGGTTGCATTTTCAGCGATTTTGGCATTTTGAACGGTCCCTTTTTCTTTTAAAAAATTGGTATATGGAAAGGGGTTTGCAAATTTTGTTTTTTTTTTCTGTGCCAGTGATTTTCCAAGGTTACAAACCACAAAGGTGAAAAATAGTGATGCCAGAATGGCTCAAAATACATTTTAACAGTTAGTTTTCTCTCAGGTTTTGGGGCTTCGCCCCAAAAACCTTCACCAAAGCAGGTATAAGGAAGGGTAGCAAATCAGTCATTTTTGGTATATTTTCGGGGTGGTAGGGTTTCAAACACCGGCCGCACCATCCCTACCCCCAAGCAAAAAGTGAGACCCCCCGTGGGGTTTTAACAAGCAGCCTTGGGCCGGGTGGATAGATTGGTGGCGATGTGTGGGTGTGGGGGGGGGGGGTGCGAAATGGTTAGACTATAGCTTATGTGGAACACCACATCTTTCTGCGTTTAGGATGTACGACCTACTTTTGCCTTATACGTAAATGCATTGTGGTCATGTATAAAATGTCCTCTGATGTCATTTAAGTTACCATCTCTTAACTAGACGAGGTTAGCCTAGGCCAAGGCTAAACCAGGTAGGCTAAGCTAGGCTAGCCAGTCACGATGTATGCCCGCTAGCCAGCTAGCCCTGTCTAGTCTAGTCTAATCAATGCGTGTTCCGGACTGTGCTCAAAATATCGTCAGAACGCATTACGAGCTGTGCGCTGTTCGTCCTATTTTTTCATCAAAAACACTCTGTGTCTTAAGTTTGCTCTTGTCGTACAAAAAATACACACTCTCAGCTACAGTTTGATAACAATTTAATTTGTCAATTAAAATAGTAACCTTAGATATGACACGATAAAGACAGCGGGGAACAAGAGTGTAAGAATTTGGGTTTGTAACAGTTATCTAAATTTTTCACTGGAACTATTACAGGTGCGAAACATGGATAAAATGATTTTAAAAAAAAAGGCGAGGACGAATTGTGTTTATTTATTTTAAATTATTCCATCCTAAGATAGCACAGACACGTTAGAAAACAGAAAAATAAATACAGATCCCTTCTCGTGACTTCTCCCAAAAGATTGGGCTAAGCGCATGATAAATCCGTTAGATCGCCTACACGAAAAGAGAGGAATAGAGGAAAAAAAGAAACAACACGCAGCTGCTCTAACTCAGTCTGGATAACTTTGTTGATACCCTATCTCTTTTTCTCGCGTGTACTTTGAATACGCAAAGATACGCAAAAGCCGCACTGGAACTTTCTTTTAAAGGGTACACACGACCATTGCACGCGTCATGACTTTGTGGTAAAATGATGTACAGTCGATAATGGCTAAAACTCGAGTTACCTTTCGTTTGGAAAATACGGATTAGATGAGTACAATCAGTAGAGAGTTTCTTCCACAACATATCACATTGAGGATAGCATTTGGGTGATTCCTGTTTTTCAGGGGTCCAATTGTGTGAAATTTGCCAAAAATTCAACATTCTTATTTGATCTTGAAATGTTGCGTCTAATGTAGGGAACAATTATATTTTTGGACTCCAAAGGAATTTTAGACTTTATTAAATTACCAAAAGAGTCGATGATGCCAATAACTGCTGAAATTGTCTGCACTTTGTTGGTAATAACTGGGACATGACTTGAACAATAATCACCCCCTAAAGAAGAAATAGAAAATCTTTAAATAGTTTAATGTGCATATTTGAATGTGATTAGGGACCCTTTATAATACAAAAAGTGAATATCTGGGAAAACCATCGTGATTACTGAAAGAAATGAAATTTAAAAAATTGTCGTACATAACTGGGACACAAAACCTTGTAAAAAAGGCTAAAAGTTAATTTTTACACTCATTTATCACTCAAATCTGTCTAATCCATACTTGAGAATAATAATTCTATCATTTTTCAAGTTCAGAGGTTTTAGATGGTTTGTTTTACATAGAAATGTACAAACACATTGTAAAACATTTTTGCATCATGTCATTTGCATAGTTGAAGTTAATGTTTGTAGAAATACACTGAATTTACTCCTTTTTGTGTCGTACATAACTATGGGACATGAAAACGGCTTTTTTAACAAAAAGAGAGTCCTGTGATTTGGAAATTATTTCTTAATGTTGTTTTTGTAGTAAAATAGTAATTCACATCTTTATCAACTCTTTTGATCATGGTTTTGAACTAATAACCACATATTAGGCAATGTAACACACTCAGAAAAATGAAGCATGACTGATGTCACAAAACCTGTGGTTTTTGGACCCCGGAAAACATGAATCACCCATTTACATTCAGATTTTTAGATATTTACTGATTTGACAGATGCCGTATTTTCGCGGGTTCACTTCCGACTCTTAGCCTTGCATGCGCCTTGTGTGTTTATACGCCGTTCACACTTAGATTTCATTCAAATTTCGATGTTTTCTTTTCAAAATTGTCAGTACACATTCACTCCTATCTGTTAAAATAAAAGTTGGTCAACAAAACCACAGAATTACTAACTAGACGACTCCAGGATACTATGCTCGAGTTTCAATTGACCTTTGACCCTTTAACGATGGCTCACAGAGTGGGGTCGCTGTGGACTCTTTTTAACTTTTCATTGATGCCTACAAGATGGCATAGCTAGATAGGTCAATTAAGCTTCTTTTATATTTGACCCCTAGATGACCCCATTTTTAACCTTTGACCCCATATTGTGCATATACGTAATAGAGCTTTTCCCGGTGGTTCTTGTGAACAAATTTGACATAAATATCTACTTTGGTTAATGAATTGATAGCGTTTTTGCATATTAATTAGCTCATTTGCATATCTTGCACGAGACCCCTATGGCTAATATTAAGTCACATGATTCGTCTCGATATTATCTGCAACTCTTGCGCAGACATCACCTATCTAGGTTGTATCGATTTTGAGATATAGCAATTTTGCATATTAATTAGATAATGCCGCCATTTTGAATGTTAATGAGTTCCGATATTAATTCTGTGTACAAGCTGTATACACTGACCAAGGACGATGCTTATGCGGAATTTTCGTATGTAGCGCACCTAATCTGTAGAAGAAGTAGGCCTCAAAAGATTTTTCGTTTTTGACCTCTATTGACCCCTACGAGAGGTCAAAGGTCAAACTATTTACACCCCTGGTGTAACTTGGGTTAGTGGTTCTTCTGGCCAATTTTGGTCATTATCATGCTTTGAGGTGTCCGATACGCGATAATATCGGATCCTATGCATGATAATGATAAAATTGGATGATTGCGCCCAATATTTATTGGTCTTGCTATGAGTTTAAAATATTGGGCTCGACTGCGTCTCGCCCAATATTTTTGCAACTCATAGCTCGACCAATAAATTTGGGCTGAATCAATCCAATTTTATTACAATATCGGCCCAGCCGTTTGGCTGAAAAGGAGAAAAACCGATGGTATGGAGAAGAAGACGAAGAAGAAGGAGGAGAAGACTAAACAGCACAAGCAGAATACTATGCCCTTGAACAGGCATAGTAAGAATATCTCACAATTTATACACAAAAGAGGTACTACAGTCGTGATAAACCTCGGACTGATATGGGCTGTGTCCACTCTAATGGTGGTGTGTAATAATAATAATAATAATATTTAATAATATTTATTTGAATTACTTGCAAAATACATAAACAGAAAGTGAATATAGTACATACAAAATTTGACATTGCAAAAGCAAGTAATTCTGGATAAGAGAATGGGTTGCATGAACCCGATCACAAAAGTGCTCTCATATCCAAAGAGAAAAACAAAACAAATATACATGCACAGAGAACAAGATCAAAATTGTTTTAGGAAACCAAGAGAATAGGCAAGGCAAATGTATGCACAGTGAAAAAGTTAATCAATGATAAACTGACTGAGAAACAACAATTACCCTGCCTATATCAAAATGGTTTCCAAAATGAACAATATATATTACAAAAAAAACACCCATTATTTCAATCAACATTAATTTATCAAACTTAAAAAGTGTGATTTACAGCCTGCTTTAAAGTTATAAAGATTATTGACAACACGCAAATCAGATGGGATTTCATTCCAGAGACGTGGAAGTGAAATAAACATAGAATTGAAGAAAGAAGAAGTCCTTGCAGATTGGTGCAAAAGCATAGTACTCTGCAATTTGCTATGTTGAATCAAAAGAAGCAGGGGTCAAATCATTTAAAATCTTAAAACCCAGAACAAGCCTTTGAATTTTGAAAGCATCAAGCCTGACTAGATTCAAATCAAAGTCTGCTCAAGTAAGGGGGGCGAGCGTCCGCCTTTGGTGATTGCTTATAAAATAAAGTACGTGTAATTTTCCGTTGCACTTTCTCTAATCTATCCAAATGATTCCTTTGATGAGGTGCCCAAACACATGCACAGTAAATAATATGGGGCAAGATGAGAGCTTTGTAGAGGTTAATCAGTGCATTAGAAGTGCATCTGATGATGAAGCCAGACAGTTTTGAAACCTTACTTGAAATTGCAGCTATATGAGAGTCAAAGGAAAGATCCCTACTGAAAGTGACACCAAGTAATTTGAAATTGTTAACTTCAGCAAGTTTACTCTCGCCCATTGTGTAATTGTCACAATAATCAGGAGACTTAGATCTAGTCATATGCATTACAGAGCATTTAGAAAGATTGAGAGGCAAAATTATAAGAATAGTCCAATTAAATATGTTGTGAATTATCAGCTGAAGAACATCTGATCACTTCGCTAAAAATAGGACGAGTATTGTGTGATCATCTAGTGGATGGCCAAAATCAAAATAAGCAAGTTCCCTTGTCCAATCATACAACACTAACACACTTGATTTTTTGGTATTTTTTATGATAATACACAATCATTCAGAGGTTTGCTAATTAAATTTTTTGCCAGTCACTTCGAATCCAAGGATGGCGGCCAAATGGCGCCGTTTTGGCTACCAACAGTAATTTTTAAGGGTAATGTCCTACGTGTGCCCCCAATCCACCCTAGTGTTTGGTGTCTAATTGAAGATAATTTAATTCTCTACATGATGATACCAACTTTGTAGGTTTCATTTTATATACACACCTGTTTGGGGCTGCAAAAAGGCATATTTTTGCCATTTTTCCAAACGACGATGCGGACTGATATACGTTCTCCCCATATATCAAACTGTTCGTCATAAGTGATCAATACTTATCAGAGGACTTTTACCCTTTATATATGCATTTTTGTGTGAAAATAACAGGTTCATAGCAAGTTGAACTTAAAAGTTATAGTGTCTAAGAATGAACGGGGTCTGAATCACAAACAAAAAACGCAATTTTTGCACATTTATCTAAACACATGATTGGGTGCAAGACCATATAAATGCTATATGACAGGTTTTTGATACTAACTATACTAAATGTGATTAAGTGCTGCAATGGGCCTTACTGATTATTTTTTTGCGGTAACCTCTAAATCAAGATGGCGGCCAAAAGGGCCGCTGCTTTGACAAACAATGTTGGTAAGGATAACAGTCAAGAACGATGTGAATTCCGATAGCTGGAAGGTGTCATTTTAAAGAAAATACAATTTCTACTGGATTATACCATGCCTTGAGGGTTTTAAGGTGGTATACATAAGAATTATGCAGCAATAATGTGAGTTTTTGCATTTTTATCAAAAAGAGATCATGAAAGAGAGACATTTTTTCTATCAAGGAAAATTCTTATTCATGAGTAATCATTACTTGTAGGACTTGAACCTATAAAAGATTACACTGTGAAAAGGCCAGCTAGACAAGGTATTCTGTAAAAAAAGTATAGCACCCAAAGAAAAAGGTGTCACAATCACAAAAAACACAGTTTTTACCACACTATATAAACATGTAAGGCTTAAATGTACAAGTACCTGTCCTCATTACTAGACAATGTGCTAGTATAAATTTAAAGGTTTGTACTGATCTAGAAGTACATAATAGCATCCAAAATGTCACCCAGGGCCACCAAAAATGCTGCATGTTTTCACTTTAAAAACTCACTATTTCACGTAGTTCTTAAAACAGAAAATCTACCTAACAACTGCTTGAAAGCTTGCTCAATGTACTGCTTACAAGTTGCTCATTTTCAAATATACAATTTACCAAAAAAAGTGCGATAAAACTATATTTTGAGTTGCCTACAATAATGTCCATACTCAGGCAATACACACGATGGAAGCAGATCATTTTGTGATTTATCTCAGTTTGTATATGTGCGCCCAAGTATATGCGAAGATATACGAAGTAATACGTAGTAGATATCATCTTGTCTGACGCTTAATCGCGAAAGTTTCTGAAACATTTGAATGATCTGACTCATTTTCAGGATAAATAGCTGCATTGATTTTGCACTCTTTGGACAAGTGCAATCCCTGTACATTTCAGTCAATTTTCTCTGACACACATGGTTGGAAGTGCAATCTGCCATTTAGCCACACGTTGTCACCCCCAAAAACAAAAAGATGCGTGCTGGTGTTATGTCCATCCAACAATTTGACTTTCACTTGGAGCTGTTTTGTTTATTACAATTATATCAGGACAGTGTGGAGATGGAAGCCGTCTTCAGAGAATGTGCTATCATTGTAGTAGCCACAATATCCTAACTTTCCCTCCGTCTTGAAAGCAGACATATTGTCACTGCCGCACGTGATGAGCTCCTAGAAGACCATCAACGTGATTCTCAAGTGTGTTCCAATGGCTCTGAATTGATGTAAGTGTGTCCAAGATGCAGTTTGAGTCAGAAATGACATTTACTTGAAATCCATACCAGTCCACAAGCAGCGGTGCCAATACCATGAAATCGGTATCTGGAGAAAATATTACAACAACCTATTGTCTGGGGGTACCTGAAGTGAAGCAAAGTGGGTGACTGGGCATGCCAGGATTATATTTGATTCATGTTCTCTAAACATACGTTAATTTTTGAAAAAGATCTCCAATTTTCGCGTTTCATCATACCCTGTTATGCTTTTAATTATAGCAGTGCTCCCAATGTTGCAGAAAGATCACGTCTATCTATATCCTAACATAATTGTGATCTTTCCATTCTTCATTTAAGAAATTTATCAAGGACTCCTTGAAATTTATAGCTTTTAGGGTCTAAAGCTACTGTCAATTCGTGGTTGGGGTCTAGCAATGTCGTGGCGAAGCTACTTCGACTCATTCCATTCTGGACTATAGATCAGATTTTTATATATTGTTAGGCTATTCACAAGCATTCTGTTGCTGAGGCCTGCGGCCGTGTGTATATGGATTTTAATTATTTACTCTGGTAAGCATGCCTCGGAAGAGTTGGCAAATAACATGTTGGAATTCATGAGAAAGGATAGGAAACATGTCGCTCACACAATTTGTCACCACAGGACTGATGTTCTGCGTATGAAACCTGATCAGACATGAAGAATTAGCATATAATGCTGAAACCAGGGCTACTCCTAATGGTGCAGCAGAATAGCAGATCATGCAAACTCAAGATTAGAGTTACAATAAATGCCAAAACTTGCACTACGCAACTTGACCAACGCTTCAATGACCAAGCCAAAGAAATGCACAATTAAGAGTGGTGTTCATTTACGATGTGATACACTGGAGATCTTTTTCAACTATGGCAGTCATTGCAATGAACCTTTAATTTAAATCGATAAAGTGTTAGTATCACTCGGACCACTGCACTATTCACTAGCAACAGAAACAGGTGGTGTCCTGCAAACATCAAGTTTGTGCTTATACATGAGTTGGAGAAGTTGGTCAAAAACTGAGGAAACACCAAGCCCAACAACTCTTCAAGTTGTTATTTTGGATGCTTTGGCCATTATTTAGACTGTGAATTTGCCCTAATAATGTACTATTTGGTGATTTGGAGGAGCCAATAATGAAAATCATAAGGGAAACAGTTAGCCATGATACAGAAACGTGTGCATCAGTGTGTGATACATACCCCAATCAAAAAAATATCAATAAAACCGAAGAGTCAGGATAGAACAGTCGAAGGACAGCATTCTCCACAAGAATTGACTAGCCCTCAACCAACAGTTGATAAGTAGTAAGAAGGTCCTAAGAGACGAAGGTTCAAGAAGTCTTAGCAAATTTCTCAAAGGCTGACTCAGAGATTTTGAAATATATTTTTTGGTCTAATTGAAAATAGTCAAGTGGAAATAAAAACAGTCACCTAAAATGCTCATTCCAAAGTTTGAGGCGAATCGGATTTTTTGTTTTCATGCAGCAAACATTTATGTATGTATAACATTGCCATAGGATACTGTGTAAAAACAAAATGCCGGATCTGGAATTTTATAACAAAGTTGTGATTTTCTACATGAAGGACTTCGATCTGAACTTGGCTATTTCCACAGGGGAAAAGCATTTATGTTATAGGCAAAAAAAAAACACGGTTTGTTTGTTGAAAAAATTGAAGAGCACCTCCTTGGGAAATATACGAGGTCAAGGTTAAGTAATATGGAAAGGAATATAGGACTTAGGTTACATTATAGGTATGCTAGGACTATAGATGGACGTGTCCTATTTGCAACATTGGGATCCACATGCTATGAATTGACACCGAGAAATTCCAAAGTTAACCTATAAGTTGGAGGAAATTGCATAATCGAAGACTAATCCTGCATGCCCACTATGCTTACAACTTCTGGAAACACCAGACGGATTTTGTCGGGGCGGGGGGTTATAGGTTGCAGTCGCCCCCCAAATTCCAACAAAAGGGGTTAAACGGTCCACTTTTTGCTGAAATTTTGACAAAAGATCCAAAATTTAGAGATATTTTGCATGAATGTCCACTTTTTGTGATGGATGTTCAAAAAAAGGACTAAGAAGGCCCATTTAGGGGGTTGGGTCCACTTTTTACCAAAAAAGTCCACTTTTTTCAAAAGGTCATCGCAGCCATTGGACCACAGAACTTGGACGAATCAAGTATGGGGATGGGGTTCTTATCCTATAATTATAATTAAAACTAGAAGAAAACAGTTTTGGCTATAATTTAAAGGGTGGAATATATTACTCTTCAATTTGCTGACGATTTTTGTTTGATCAACCTAGGACAAACGCAGACATCAAAAAATTAATGGATCAAATTAATAATCTGCCAGTTGTATGACCTTACTCTTAAGCCAACAAAGTGCAAATATTTCTATTCGGAGCGGTGCACCTGCTGAAACTTCTTTTATGAGTGGTAATAAATGTTGTAAGCACTCTCAAAATTGCTCCTGAAAAGGTTCTTGGTTGTCAGATCACATTTAAAGGTAAAACTAACGCTACTTATGATATGATATGTACTAAACTCTCGGAGTACTTTCAAACATTGAATAGCTCTGTCCATTTCGCATAGAATACAGAACGGGTTTATGTGCAATTAGTGCTGCCCGCGTTGAGGTTAAATTTTGGATGTTCATGAGCCACTGACACCCAGCTAGACCACGTAGATCATATGCACACCAACGTTATCAAATCCTACCTTGGTTTGACACCTAGAGGGCCTATACCCTGCTTTCATTCATAGCCATATGACAGCTATCCCTAAAATATCCGATGTGTACCTCGAATCTACACTCTCTTGCTTTCGCCAGGTGTATGATAAAGGAATGATGATCGGGTTCTCCAGCCCATATCCATTCCAAAATGTCCAGAGAACGGGACACTATGGAAACGGAAGATGCTTTAAAAATGGGATTGGAAAATGGAAGGAAAACTTTGAGATCGCTAGTGAATCCTGTGCCAATAAAGTCAAATCCAAATGGAAGAGTAATGAACAAATCAAAAGCCCTTATTTTCCATCACCCAGCTGAAGGATTTCTGGAGAGAATTTATCCTCCACTGTCCAACAATGGAATATTCTTGAAACTACTTGAGTAGGAAACAATTGATCTTCATGGAAATCTATTATTTATGATCTCCCTAGGGGCGGTCCTGGTTTTGCCCGTCCGGTTATCTATTGATTATCTGCCCTACTTTACAAATTCAAAACATGGGGGAAAAAAGGACAAATACAAAGAACATTTTTGTGGAATAAAGAAACTCACACCATGTCTTAATAATTGCTCCACATTCCTCACCCAATGGAGATATACATGGAGGCACCATTCCACATTATTGACCATTCTGAAAATTCTTAATGGCAATCTTCCTGCTGATTGCAGCGGTGATGAAAAATATATGTGAGTTCCGGGTTCTACTATCAATGGTAGTACCATCCCACCAAATATCCTTCCAACCAGTCAACGTCCTACCTTGCTATTGTTGACAATGCTCAGAAACGTATTCATGCAGTTGAACTTACCATTCCATTCGGAGATGAATTTACCTCGCCATACCGCAAGAACTGAAATAACAGCTCCTTATTTCAGACCTCAGTCTGGTGATTATATAGTTGTGTTTTGAGCTGTATTGAAATTGGGGGGTCCCGTTGGCTAATTACTAAAGAAAGCAATGACAGGGTGCGTTCAATTTTAAGTTCATTGGGTCAAAACAAGAAACTTCTACCACGATATTTGCCGAAACACTTCGCATGTTCAGTTTATTGATTTGGAGGCAGACAAGAGCCAACTTGGGAGGATTGTCCGTGTCCTTATCTTAAAAGATCCTAGGCTAGTCCTGTTCACCACTCCTCCCAAGAGGCTGTGGTTCTTCTATTCATTTATAGTTTTTTAATATCCGTTCCTGTGGTATCAGGTTTTAAACCTTCTCTTGATTTTGGTATTGTGTTATTTTGTCTTGTTTAGAATTTTTTCCTGTAATTGGAATGGGTCGGCCCATTCGTATCCTGGAGATATGTACGGTCTTTAGATCACTTAATAAAGATGGCCAGGAATAATAATAGAGCTCTTTCACTACATGCTGCAATATTTTGCTTTCAAGGAACAGAGAGAAGGTATTGCATTGTGGCTACTAGAGAATTATACCACATTTCTCTGTCACCTTCGTCAGGCCCTTACATGCAGGGTCCAAGAATTGCCTCCCTCCTCTACTTACAGGGTCATGACGTTGGTCCACCATGTGTTAGTTCTGGAACTTGAGCCTGCCAACCTTTCTTCCTTGCCAGAGTGCCTTAACTACAAAAGTACTGATGGCCACACCAAGAAGGCACTGTATCACTCGAAGCACAAGAGCCTTCTACTCTCAAAAATAAAGTCTTAAGGGTGAAAATTTTTCTAAATTTTCCCCCCCCAAATAGGATCTTTGGTGACAGTGACTATAATTTTCAAAAATATGGGTCTTGGGTGAAATTTTCATTTTTTTGGGGGGTGCCACAGCTGAAAAGGGGGGGTCTTACCGCCTTACATACTGTATGTCCAAATGGGAGTGCCCCTGGATTTTCTTTGAACCTGGCTTGCCGGAACCTGGGCAGAATGAACTCCAGATGACTTTCCAATTAATATTCATGAAAAGCTTACGTGACCCTTGCAATCAGAATCATTTGGGGGGGGGGCCTAAAAATAGTCTATCAAAGTGCTACTACGATTGTATTTCAGGACAACTAGCAAATCCCCGATATCAGGACCCTATCAATCCGGCCCTGGCCTACCGCAGTGAGAAATAGGTCAGAGGGCAGCCAGACTGATAAGTTAACTCGACCCACATCAAAATATAATGCTACCTCTTCCAACCTTGCAAAACGAACAATAAACTCAGTCTAGAACTAGCATCTACAACCTGCTGGTGCCAAGTCCAAGAATTTGATCAAGTCTAGTATTTATAGCAATTGATTTGTTGCACAACACTGACCGTTGCGCGGATAGATTTCACTCGTTAGCTGGAAATTCTGGTGGGGACGTTTCGTAAAAACTCGCGATTGTTCATATTGGTTTGTCAACCTTTGGAAGCCGGGCTTCAATTTTAGAAATCTACAAGTATCAAGGAACCTATCAACACCTTATCGCTAATTGGTGAAATTGAATGCAGGAGAGAGAAGACAGCCCCAATCGCTCAATCTTGTCGTTTGCTGTCTGCGACGTGCTGTCGTTCGTGGCTTGTACAGGTATTTTGCATTGAAAATTCTCCATTTTGGTAAACACAGGAGTCATAATGTCAGCAGGAAATTCGAAAATTGGCCAACCATGTATCATTTTAGTTTTATTCCTCATATACATTAGAGAATCGAGATATACCAGAATGTTTCATTCTTGAAGGTCTTGACTTCGAAAAAAGTAAAAAAATAATAAAATAATATGAAAAAATACAGATTACAATGTAATTACTGTAATTATGCACAAATCCAGGCGTATCATTTTCGCCAAGTATATCATAACTCCCCAAACTCCCACGGGTCCAGGGAAAAGTGGCTAAAAAAAAATTAAAAACTTGTTTTGGTGGTCAAAGCACATCGGCCATTTGGCCGCCCCTGATTAAGAGGTGACCGCAAAAAATTAATCAGTAAGGCCATTGCTGTAACTTAAATAAAACATTTATATAGTTTGAATCAAACGTCATATAGCATTTTTATGGGAGGCCCATTGACACACCTTTGTTATGTGTTAGAGATATCAAAAATGGCATTTTGTGATTAGACCCCATTTCCATCTTAGCTACCCTTAAGTTAAACCTTGCTATGATCCTGTGCTTTTCACACAAACTCATATTTTATGAGGAAATTCTGAAAGACTTGATCCTTATGAAGAAAAATTTTTGATATATGGGGGAAAATATTTCACTGCCCGCAGCACTTTTTGAAAAAAGGCAAAAAAAGGTCCTTTTTGTTCTGTGTTTGAGAGATTTCCAAAATGACATTTTGTGTGAATAAGACCTTCATTCTTAACACTTTACTTTTAAGAATATATTGGAGAGTGGCCTTTTCACGGGTTGCATATTTTATAGTTCAGTCCTACCACGTAAATTACTCATGATAAAATTTTTCATGATTGTACAAAAAATGTTCTCTTTTCATTATCTCTTTTTCGTAAAAAACGTCAAAACTCACATTTTTGCGCAAATTCTTATTTATATACCACCTTAAAAACACATCAATCAGGTATAAAATCCAGTAGAACTTTGATTGGCTTTAAAGAACCCTTCACATGCTATGAGCTTTCTTGACCCGTTAGCCCTTAAAAACATTGTTTTGTCAAAGCAACGGCCATTTTGGCCTCCCTCTTGGATTTAGAGGTGGACCGCAAAAAATAATCATTAAGGCCATTGCAGCAACTCAAATCAAACATTACATATTTAGGTGATCAAAACTGTCATATCATTTTATATGGTATTGACCACACACATCTTCATGTGTTTTAAGAAATTTGCAAAATGGCATTTTTGTGTGATTAAGACCCCATTCATTCTTAGACCCTATAACTTGTAAGTTAAACGTGCTATGATCCTGTGCTGTTCACACAAATGCATATTAGATGAGGACAATTCCTGAGACGTCTTGATCCAATTATGAAACCATTTTGATATATGGGGAGACCGTATTTCACTCCGCATCATCTGTAAAACAAGGCTGTTCTCGAACACAATCTCGCCTGCTTTCCTCGCGTAAGCTGTAAGACAAAGAGCAACACACCCAGCTTGCACGGTGCAAGTAGAGTGTTCCCAAAGAAGTTGTGCAAGCATATACAGTAGAGGATTGAGGTATCCCCCCCCCCAATAACCCTACAACACCCCACCCCTATGCAACCCACCACCCCATTCACATCACCCCCCCCTCCCAACACCCGCCACACCCCCCTGCCCCGCCCCAACACCTGCAACACCCGTACCCCTTCCCAACCCCAAACAACCACAGCCCTCCACACCCCCCTCGCAACAACCCCACACCCTCCGCAACACCCGCAACACACCACACAGCTCCCCACCACCGCCGCACACCCACCCCTCCCCAACACACCCCCCGCAACACCCCACTCCCTCCCCAAACACCCCAACCACCCGCAATACCCAAACCACCCTCCCCACCACACTGCCACACCCCACTCCCCCCTCCCAACACCCCGGCAACAACCCCACCTCCTCCCCACACCCCCCTCAACACACCCCCTTCACACCCCACCCCCTCCCAAACCCCTGCACCACCCCATCCCTCCCCAACACCCCACCCCCTCCCCACACCCGCAACAACACCCTACCCCTCCCACACCCCACTCTCCTGCCCCACACCACTCACTCCCCACCCCCTCCCCAACACACCAACACCCAACCCTCCCAACACCACCCCGCAACCCCCTTCCCCACACCCGCAACCCCCCCCCCTCGCCAACACCATCGCAACGCCAACACCATCGCAACACCTACCACCCCCTCGCCAACACCACTGCAACACAACACCACCACCTCCCCCCAACCCAACGCCACCGCACAACCCACCCCTCCCAAAACCAACACCGGCAACAAACAACACACCCCACCCCCTCCCCAACACCCCCCACACACCACCACCACCCCGCCCTCCCCACACCCCTCAATAACCCCCACCCCCCTCCTCACACACCCGCAACCAACGCCCTAACCCCTCCCCCCAACACCACCCAACAAACACCCGCCCCCTCCCAACATCCCTCCCCCCTCCCCCACACCGCATCAACACCCACCCCCCCTCCCCGACACACCGCAACCCCCCCCCCTCCCAACACCCCGCAACAACACCCCCTCCCAACACCCCGAACACACGCACAACCCCACCCCCTCCTCAACACCCCTCCCCACCACACTCCCTCAACGACCCCACCGCCCTCCCAACCCCCCCGCCACACCAACAACACCCCTCCCCCTCCCCACACCCTCAACACCCACCCTCCCACACCCATCCACAAAACTCCTCTCCCCAACACCCTCGACTCCGAACCGTCTACAACCGCCACCCCTCCCTCCTCACCACCCCCCCCAAACCCCCCCAACACCAACAACCCCCCGACACCACCCTCCCCTACCCCCCTCAACCCCACCCCTCCCCAACACCGACCTCATCCCCCCACCCCTCCCAACACCCAGCAACACAACCACCTCCCCAACACCCGCAAACAACAACCGATCCGAACACCCCCACCCCCTCCTACACAACTACCCCTTCCCCAACAGCCCCCCAACACCCCACCCCCTCCCCACAACACCGCAACACCCTCCCCCTCCCCAACACCTTCCACACCCCACCCCCGCCCACACCCTTCAACACCCCCATCCCCCTGCACCCCCCCACCACCCTGCCACACCCCCCCCCTCCCCACACCCCTCCCCAACCACTCACAACACCCCAACACCCACCCCCTCCCCGACAACCCCTCACCACCCCACCCTCCCCACCCCTCCCAACCGACCCTCACACCCCACCCCCTCCGCAACCCCCCTCTACACCCCATCCGCAACAATCCACCTCCACGCCCTCCCCAACCACCCCAACGCCCCACCCCCCTCCCCACTCGACCCCCCTCCCCCCTCCAAACACAACCGCAACACCCGCAACTCCCAACCCCCTCCCAATCACCCACCAACCCCCCCCCCTCCCCACCCCCCCAATTCCCTCCCCAACACCCCCACCTCTCCCCAACACCCCTCAACACCCCCCAACCCCCCCCAATCACCGCGCTAACACACCAACCCATCCCCCAACAACCCCACCCCTTCCTCAACACCCCTCATACCCCATCTCCCTCCCCCAACACCCATCCCCCCCTCTCCCAACGCCCCACCACCAGGCCCCCTCCCAACCCCATCCCCCTCCCCAACAACCCCACCCCCCTCCCCATGCCCCACACCCCCTACCCCCTACCTCCCCCAACACCCACATATCCCATCCCCCCCGCTCCCCAGCTACCCCCTCCCCCTCCCCAACACACATCCCCCTCCCCAACACCCATCCCCCTCCCCACACCCCACCCCTCCCCAACACCCCAACCACCTCCCCACACCCCTCCCCCTCCCCAACCAACCCCCGCTCCCTCGCCCAACATCCCCCCCCGCTCCTCCCCATCACAACTCACCACCCTCCCCCACCTACCCCCCCCACACCCCTACCCCCCCCCTTCCCAACAGCCCCTCAACCCGCCTAAACCCTTCACCCCCCACCCCACCCCTCCCACCTCCCCACCTGCTCCATGTACCACGAAATATTGCATATCCATGTAATGTTTCAGCTATACAGCAACGGCTCATATTTAATTAGGTCACTTGTACACAAACTGCCCGTTAATAAGTTGGCCCACATGACCTTTGACCTAATTATGATTCACACAAAAGATGAATGCCAGAACTATCCTTCATGTGGTGAAGACATCTTCTTTTGATTCAGGTGGTAGTATTGCACACTGACCATTGAACAACCTGAGAAATTGGTTGAAATGGACAAGATTGCTGCAATTCGTTGCAATTTTAAATAATCAAGACTGCCCCTTTAAAGTGCCGACGGCCTTTTGGACCACAATTATATTCACACATGATGTTCCATATAGTAGTCTCATGTACGAAGGAATTTTGGCCATATCCAATGTACCATTGAAGCGATACGTATTCCGCCTATTAATTAGATCATTTGCATCAAACAATGCCTTTTTTATCCACGTGCACTTTGACCGCATTTGTTCTTCCTACAAAGTGTACGGCTAGAAGTTCATGTACGAAGGAATGTTGCATATCCAATGTCAATTTCAGTGATACAGCAATTATGCATCATTAATTACGATCAATTGTATCACAAACTGCCCCTTTAATCGTCCCATATGCACTTTGACCCATATGATTCCCCATAAAGATGCATGGCATAGTTTCTTTCATGCAGCGAAGGATTTTGCCTATCCAATGGACGGTTTTTCAGAATCCAG
The DNA here is from genome assembly GCA_023653785.1 of Ophioderma brevispina. Lineage (NCBI taxonomy): Eukaryota > Metazoa > Echinodermata > Ophiuroidea > Amphilepidida > Ophiodermatidae > Ophioderma > Ophioderma brevispina. The sequence continues at coordinate 19,027 of JAMKCH010041418.1, forward strand.
TAATTAACATAGTTAATAATTGCTCATTTGCTACCTAAGCCAATGGAGAAGGAAAGGCATGTATCCCACCGTTCAATTGCAAAAATATGCGCACCATGATGGTCTTTTCATGCAGTGAAGGAATTTTTCTGTACCAATGTAACCGGTTTCAGCATTATAGCATTACCTGTTTTTGGCATATAATTAGCAGCTATTTGCCTACATATTTCCCAAAATACGCCGAAATCTAATCAGTTCAGAACTCCCGCCCCCCTCCCCATCCACCAGTTACATCATCATACCCTACGGAACTCCAGAAACTTGTAAAACACACGCCTTTGCTGGAAAATTTTTCGTTAATTATGGCAAATTAGATACTAATTTTGTTACTTTACCGTACGCCCAAAATCCTATCAGGTCGAGAACTCTGGACCCGCTTCTGTCCACCAAGTTACATCATCAGAGCCCTTACTTGACGCACTCCAGATAAACGTACACACGCCCCGTGACACGGACGTCAGCACACATAGCATGACAGACACAACACGACAGACACTACGACAGACGGACGGACAACAGACAGACATCACAGCCAGACAGACAGAAAATTTATTACTAAGTCCTCTCTCTGCCGAACAAAGTTCAGGCGAGACACAATGCAAATTATGCCTTTTTGGCCCCAAACGGAGTGATTACAGAAACCCACAAAAGTGGTATCATCATGTAGATAATTACATTATCTTCAATATGACACAGGAACAAGGGATTGGATGCTCCACATAGGAACTTACCCTCAAAATACGTCGTTAGCCAAAGGCGGCCATCTTGGATTTCGAGGTGACCTCAACAAAAATTTTAAAATTATCAACGAACCGCTAAGATTGTGTATTATCATAAAAACTACCCAAAAATCAAGGTGGGCTTAGTTTTGTAGTGCTCTGGCATGTACTCAAAAACTAAGCACTGATATTTGGATTGGCCTTCGCTTATCGCAACGAAAGAGAGGAGAAGAACAACATCATTAAATCATTGACAAAAGTAAATAAAATAGGACCAATAACACGCCCTGGGGAACACTGAGGTTACAGGCACACCACTTTGAAACTCAACCCTTGAATACAACCCTCTGCTTTCGCTACGATAAAAGTTTTGAATCCCACTGACTAAAAAAAACCTCGAATAACCCAATGGATGGAGTTTTGAGAGTAAAATGTGGTGGTCTACTTTAGCAAAATAGAGCTGAAATCCAAGAAAAACCATCTACAAGATTACTGTCACACCTCAATTGTATTTGCTGATAAGATGAAAGAGTTGTTAAACCAACATTTGCTCGCAATTTCTTGTTCTCCTCCAACGCAAAAACCATCTGTGATCTAAGACAAAATGTTATGTTCTCCACATAATTCATATACGAACGAACTTACTTCTCCAGTACCTTGCAACCCAATACTAGTCGTGAGACAGGACGGTACTACCTCATCATCCTTCGGCTTATCACCACCTTTATAAACAGGAACAACTTGCTTCTTTCAAGCCTTTTACTCACTTTCTGAATCAATAAATTTAAACAATCACACAATACAGAGCAAGCTCATTACAACATGATTTCAAGAAAACTGAAGAATTTCATCTGGACCAAGAGATTTGGAAGCAGCCAGATTTTTCAAGTTTCCTAAAATTTCATCAACTGTAAAAAGGTCAAACACAAGGAGGTGCAAAGCACCATGAGAAGTACTGTTCCAGTAACGAGTTAAGATCGAGATTTGTATATGCCAGTCAAATTTACTTGAAAAATGCTTGTTACAGCACAGCATGTCAGCAGGATTACGAAACTGTGGTCATAATGGTAACAGAAGTATTATCATAGCAATTTCCTTTTAGATGTGACATAAGACCAAAACTTCTTATGATACCACTTGCATGTTGGCAGAAGATCATCATTATATTCCCTGTGCGCTCTTCTAATTCAAGCCTTAACCTTATTACTACAGTCTTTTAAATTTTTGCAATGCAACATCAGAATTACTTTTCTTAGCTCTCTTAAAAGTAACTTCCTTTTTTTTAGTACTACAGTTTTCCAGATTTCTGTATTTTTTTTATACATGGACAAGGCTTGAACTTGGAAACGTTTTCCTAGTCCATATTGATCAATACTGTCCTAATAACATGCTCACTTTATCCCAACCTAATCAACATCATTATCAAAATAGCTGCCCAAAAGCTATGCAAGAGATGCTTCATTTATCAAATCTGTCACTGTTGGTAAGCACGCTTAAAAGGGGTTTCAAAATTCTAAAAAGTGGTAAAAGGTGGGATAACTGGATTTATTGCTTTAAAGGGTTCTTTTGTAAAAAGGGTGGGTCAGAAATCAAAAGGTGATTCTGATAATAAAATTCAAATTACTATTAACAATTAATTACTACGATTTTAAATATAAAATTCTAATTTTGAAATAAAAGTTCATAACACCAACAGTGAGGTTCCCCTTAAAAAACCATGCTTTATTTGTTGGGCGCAAAGTGGAGTTTAAAATTGACAAACTAAATTGGAAATATCTTACTCGTACGTTATCGCACCTCCTTGTTAAAAAGAAACAAATGTGTGACAGCTGTAGATTCCATGAGTATAAAAGGTGGGTTATTACTTTAAAATATAAGGTGTTGTATAAAAAGGTGGGTGCAAATATCACAGGGTGGGTTACAAAACACCACTGCCACCTATGCTGCCCTATTCAGACAGTACACACTTTAGTGATGGGCATATGGAGACCCCCGATTGTGCAAACCGGTCTGCGCACAAAAAATGGAGAAAGTGCACAGGTGTACTCTTGGTAATTGTACTAAGTGCGCACCGCACTTAGGGGAATTCACTCAACTGCGCAGAACACATTATGTGCATCCTTCTTGCCGGAATTATTGAATGCGCAGCGCACTTAGTGTTTTTCCAAATCTGCGCACGCTAAATATCTTAGGAGATCGATTGGGTTTTAGGCTGTTATCGTGATATAGTCGTCATCATTCAACTTTTCTCAGTTCGCAGGTCCGAAAATGGAGAATCGGCTGAGATGACTATATACCCCAATGTCCGTTGTGTTTTATATTGTGGAACGATCTCTAGCTGAATACAACTGCTTCAAATACAACTTTTAAACAACATAACCAAACAAAAAATCCTCACTTATTAGTGTATTTTTGTCATTTTATTTTCCCTAAATTTTTGGTATTACTTTTAATAATTTAGCAGATATGTTTATAATTTTGTGTTTTGCTTGTTTTATACTGATATTTTATGTTATTATACATGTGTAATTAAATAGTAGTATTGAAATTTTTTAAATTAAGTATTGTTGCATGGCCTGTGTTAGAATCAGTTTGGACTGAAATCGGCTAACGGGGTAAGATGTTGCAATCAATAAATGCGATTTTTTCTAAACCGACTAAGATATAGATGTCCATAGCCCTAATACTGAATCGAATGAATGTATATCCGATTATTCAATTTACACGTATTTTTAAAAAATCACATACCATCATGGAAAATTCATAAATGTAATCTGCTGGATCCGACAAGAGGAGGGTAATATACGTATATAAGGCCTACGGCAATCGAGTTACAATATATACAGATTTTGTAGATTGGTCGGGATTGCCCACCCTCGTTTGAATTCCCTTTTTGATTCGACGTGGATGGATAAGATCGAATAGTTATGAAAAATCACATGTTTTAAATGGACTTTAGTGAGCCCGACCTATTTGCCTCCCTTGCTTACCTCAAACATTTAGGATTTTATATATCATTGAACCGTTGACTTTACCCATGCGTTTGCAGCATTTCGTGCAAATCAAAGCGTTCTACCAATTGCATTTTGTAATATTTCTGTCCGTAAACTATGACTTGGCACTGATTTTCTGCTTGTCCCAAAAAAATGATTGCACTCACTCATTCGACTCATCAAAATCGCAGTGCTGCGTGCATTGATTTTGGTCCCCATTTTTCTCGCAAGAAGTAAAATGCGAAGTATAAACCATAATCTTCATGCCTTGCGTTGGCGTCGGTATATATATCAAAGTAGAATGCGATCATTAATTATGATTATTATGTATGTAGATATGTCTGTAGTATGTATGTAGTATGTTTTTGCACTTGTGTATGTATGTATAATATTGTTATTTTTTTTATTTTTTTTATTTTTTTTATTTAGGCCTATATGTACGTATATAATCTATAATGTAATGTATGCTGTGTAAATCTTTTTATTATAATTTTTAATTTTCACCATGCCTGTTAATACAAAATGCAATAGATGGCTCTGTTTATGTTCCGTTTGTTGCGCTTGTCGCATTTAGAATAATATAATGTGATCTTGAATCCTTGATTCCTTTGAGTAAGGTTTATAAAACTGTACTATAATCTGCATCATTGTATTTTACTGGTTTGGTTTTGATGAACGAATTTTTTGATTGGTTTTAGTGTGCAGTCGTCATCACCCCCAGAACTAATCAATCCATAACCCACCCCCTTTTGTTTTGAGAAAACCATTTAGTAGCTGTTATGTTGACAATTACACCATTTTGTTTTTTTTAATGTATTTGTCAAATGACATGTTCTGCTCCGTTTAATCCAAAAAAAAAACATCTATTTTTTTCCTAAATGTGGATTATACGTGTTTACCGTGTGTGTGTGTGTGTTTTCTGCCACTTGCTCTTTTTCTCCTTGCCACTTTTTGTTTTCGAAAATCCCAAAGTTCGCAGCGCACTGGCAGAAATTCTCGCAAACGCCTCAATTTCCACTACCAGTCGTTTAATGGACACAAAATCTCCGACGTTACCGAAGACGATACCCATGTATTGATCAGACGATTCCTTATTTTTCCTTACAAATTGAAAGATCCAAAAACAATTTTTGATAGGATATATACAGTGTACCAAAATTTGCAAACACTGGTCAGAAAATATTTCGGTGCTGGGTAGCATACACGGTGGTTTAATCATTAATTCTCCTAAGTTTAAATCACTTGATTTTGACGGTTCCATCCCCCCAATGATTTCATTCATAAATGAGAAACTGATTTGTTAATTTTATTTGGAAAGGAAATGCCAAAATTAAAGAACGCAATGATGATGAGAAACAAGTTAATTTGAGAGCGCAAATGGTTGATATAAAAGAATTCTTCCATGCACTTAAACTAACGTGGATAAGTAGGCTCGTAACAAATTCTTTAGACGATCATGTAGTGTCCCTTTTTGCTCATTTTACCACACCATTTTTGATAAAGAGTTTCTTCATAGGTGGCACTGTCTGTTTAATAAGGTGGCGGCTAAGCAAAACTTTTTTGGAAAGAAGTTCTGAATATTTGGGCTATTTTTTGAAACAAAATGGGCCGGTATTTTTTGAAGGTTTTCTTACAACAAACATTTTGGAACAATGAACTTGTTCAAATAGGAGAAAACTTATATTTTCAAGATGGGATAATGCGGAATAAGATTTCTACATGAGTTTTTTTAATTCAAAGGTCGCTTGTTTAATTACCAAGATTTTAAAAATCGCATTAAATGTTACACCAATTTTCTTTTTGTAACGAAGTATTGGAGATCAGTTGTGTCAGTCCTGAAAAATAATACAAATTTTTCTGGAACAATAGTATCGATCTTCACGCCCCGCTTCGTCCATTTCCGGTTTGATATTTTATTAAAAGAAAAAAAAGGTTGTACAAATTTGGTACAAAAATTAATTCGTTCTGTTCTGAGTAAGATAACTGACAACAACATAAAAAGCAAAAATGGGAATTATTAGATATAACAATGTCTGATGAGGCAATGTTCAACCCATGACCTACCTTTAAGTATTGTAAGAGAACAAAAACTGGTGCTGGTTTCCAATAAACATTAAATGCACCGAATATTTGTACAAATCTTTCCTGAAAAAAAAATAAATATAAGAAATACATTTGTGCACTTTTTGTAACCTCGAGTGAGGAACCCTTCTTCATCCCCCCTCTTTGTTGAATGCCACACGTACGGAAAATATGGAATGATGACCTTTTTAGATGGATCAGAGGAAAAATGTAATTTCGAAATTGCCCCATGTATACAACAATACATTTTTGGTATTGCTCCTTACAAAAAAACAGAAATCAAATAAACAACCTGATGATAGGTGTCAATTGGATATTTACAAATGTAAACTCTTAGCTCTGAAACCTTCCCTTCCATATATCAAGAGTATT
>JAMKCH010041419.1:0-12090 GCA_023653785.1 Ophioderma brevispina
TACACATATCATTTTCATCTAACTCATCCCATGCCAAAATTAGCAAAATTATTTAATCTGTCAATTTTAGGGCATTGGTGTCAAATAGTTTAAATTTGTCAAATGGCTGCTAGCCACCATCTTGGATTTTTCAAAATTCAGCGTGGTCAGCAATGTTGTATACACTATTCCAGTCGAAATTTTCCTGACAAAACTAGATGAAACATACATCAATCTTGTTCCTTTAGTTCCAGTGTTTGCCAGAGAAAATATGGCAGTAGCTCATTTTCAAGATGGCCGTCTAGTCGCCATCTTGAATTTTGAGAGCCAGACAGTCTAAAATGCCTACATTACAATTCTATTTGCTTTCGGGGGGGCTCATGTCAAACTTCGTAGGAAAACAAATTATTTGTCAATCTACATAATCTGAGCAAAGATATTTGTAAGTTCCAAGGTGATGTCGGCGCCATCTTGGATTAGAGGTCCAAGATGGCATTATATGTCATAACGCACCCCAACCGATCTGTTGTGCTAGAATTAGTGGGAAATGACATTCATTCATCATTGTAGCTCATCTGGTTTCCAAGATTCACGTGTTTAGTATTTTAAAATCGCGGCGGCGGCCATTTTGAAAAACGCTCTGTAAAAAAGTTAGCCGTCAGTTCTGGGAGGGTATAGGAGCTATTTTTGTTAAAATTGGTCCTCTTGCCAAATCCATCAAGAACAAAAGGTAATCCTAACAACTTGGTCACGGATCTCATGTACCTGACTCTACTATTACGTCATATCCTTTCCGGGGGACCTTGTTAAAGGGACATAGTGGCATGAAAAAAATTGACAGAATGAAAAGACCAGTACTGAAATCACATTCCAGCGAGTTTTGGAAACAATTTGGATGTTTACATTCTGTAAAAACAGTAAAAACAGAGTTCCAGGGAGGGAGGTGGCCAGTTTTGGTGGCCATTTCTGGACAAGGATGCTGACAAGAACTGCCAGCATTTACCAAACTTGAAAAGCATGTTGTCATCAGCTCACAGAAAATTGCTATTGTACATGATCCCGGCTATCCATCTTTCACTTGCCAGATCAATATCTTACTATAAGCCTAAAGTACAATGCAATCCCCAGTTTAAATGCTTGTGGATTGTATCCGCAAAAACATGCTAGATACACTGTAAATTCTGTCAGGGATGTTAAACCACCTTGCTTTTCTGTTCAGAAATTGCCCGCACAAACTGCCACCTCCCACCCCCCGGAACTCTTCTTGTTTTACTGTTTGTACAGAATGTAAACATCCAAATTGTTTTCAAACTCGTGGACGTGATTTCAATAAGGGTCCAATTTCATTATATAATTTTTTTTAATGCCTTAGTTTCCCTTTAAGCTTCGGCGGGGTACATTCCGCCTGATAGCGTTTGTTGCGAAAGGACGGAATAACCCGGGGGTGGATCACTCCATATTTTAGAGGTGATGCGTATGTTACGGCCCACCATTTTCAGCATCGTTTGTCACCCAATGACCCCATCTTTTTGTTTTTAATCCACCCAAATCTCATCTCAACCTATTAATCTGTCATTCATTCAATTTATGCTCAAACATCCGGGTCCAACATCCACAGCCAAAGAAGAGGAAATAGTACCAAAGAGAGACACATAATCATGATGATTGGGGATTTCAATGCAAAAGTTGGTGAAGGTATTGAGCATGGAGATGAACTGGGCCCACGTGGTCTGGGTAGTCGCAATGAGAGGGGCAGCATCTTGTGGATTTCTGGCGGGCAAACAGTCTAGTTAGAACAACACTGTTCCAGCAACATCCAAGAAGGAAATATAACTGGGCTTTCTTCCCAATGGCTTAGTAAGAAACCAGATTGATTACATACGTCCAGTAATCCGGTGGAAATCCTCCCTAAAAACAGCAAGGACACTACCGGGAGCAGACATTGGTAGTGACCACCAACTTCTAATAGCTGACTTCCGCATCAAACTAAGAATGACAAAATGTCCACCTAAGCCTCGTAGGTTTGATCTTCATACTCTGGATGAAAAAACTGCAAAATGTTGGACGAGTTGATGGTTAGTTAGAAAGAATCAACTCCTGACGAACTATGGACTCAGAGTCTCTTTACAGGCAGCAGCCTCAAACGCAAATCCCTAAGAGGCGTAAGAAGAAAATACACAGCATGGTTTGCGCTCAGGAAGTCATGACTAGCAGCCATGAAAGAAAACACGTTGAAGGAAGCTGGTCCGCAGGGGAGTAATCTTTGCAGAAGTGATTCCGGGGAGACCAGACAAAGTCAAGACGAGATAAAAAATCATCAAATTAACCAGCTGTGCCAAGAATTAGAAGATCATATGTGATGTAAACAAACAGTAGGAAATCTTCAGTGTATGAAGACTCTCACCAATAAACCAACAGCCAGAGTGACCATCATAAAATATGAATACTGGCAAAGTCTTGACACCGAGAGCATGACCGTGAAGAACCGCTGGAAAGGAATAATTACGGGGTCTTTATTGCTTCTCAAGAAATAAGGGATACTCTGGATGCACCTATTCTTTCAGAATCAGGCGCTGACGACACCCGGATGTTCTTCTGTCAGAAGTCCAGTGGGCCATGGGGAAAGCTGAAAAACAAGAAGGCCCCTGGTGTTGATGATATCCCAGGTGAGTTCCTGAAGGAAGCTGATGATTCTGTAGTTGTTGTCCTACACCAACTGTGGGGCACAAAATATGGAAATCAAGGACCTACAGCTAGAGGAGTGGAAGAAATCAGTCTTACAATAAACCACCGCAACAATATCTTTGATCCCACATACCAGTACAATTCTACTGCATATTATAAATGAACGCCCGAAGCCAACCTGGGAAACGAAACTCCCGGTTGAACATACCGGTTTCAGAAGGGTCGCAGTACAGAACCAGATTGCCAATATCCGTCATATCATTGAAAATCTCGCGAGTTTTCGGAGAATATCTATTTGTGTTTTCATCGATTACGATAAGACGTTCGATTATGTGAGTCTGAGACATAACCATTCTGCGGATAGCACTTCAAGAGATGGGTATTCCTTCACACCTGATATAAATTCCGCATCGTGTGATGGGCAGGCAGCATGTGCCCGCACTGAGAAAGGTAACAGTGAGTGGTTCCCACTGGACAAGGAGTTAGGCAGAGGTGCATTCTCTCTCCTGTTCTCATTTCAATCTCGATGCAATTCATATGAGACGTGCAATTAGATGGATGATTGGCCGGGATGATTGGGCGGTTTTGCCGTTTGTGGCCGATGTGAAGAATCTTCGTTAGGCTAACGACACAACCCTCATTGCAACCAGCTTGACAGAGATGACAGAGCTTTCTTACAAAGTTAAAGGAAGTGACCAGCTTGGATTGCGGCCTCAATGTCGTACACACTGCAAAATTGGTTATTTCGACGAAGATTAGTTTATCTTGATTAGTTAATAAAGCGTGCGTACACACTATACTTAATTAAGATACAATTGCGTCCACACTAGTAGAAAACTAACAAAGATTGAAACAAGCGTGCCTACTGGAAATATGGCCTTGGTATGTAAACCAATACACATCACCTCTTAATTCAACGAAGTGTGCGTACACACTAGTAAATCTCTTAATCGAAATAACTATTCCCTTAATTGAAAGAAGCTGATTTGCTTCGTTGAATTAAGCAAAATTAATCTTCGTTGAAATAAGGGAAGAGCGTACACACTAGTCAAATTTTTAATCTTCGTTAACGCTTAGTTGAATTAAGAGATTTTGATAGTGTGTACGGGGTGTTGATGACTATTGGTCCTGAAAGCAATTGAGGACCCCTTACTGGTTGATGGGAAGGAGGTGGAGTTCGTCCCCAATTCAACTTTCTTGGATCCTTGATTACAAAGGAGGGTGGCTGTGTGCATGAGATCCGACATCGGTTGGCAATGGCAAGATCAGCAATATCCAAGATCTGGGCTGACAGAGGAATTACTGAAACTACCAAAACTCGTCTAGTCCAAGCTCTGTTTTTTCCAATAGCCACATACGCAAGTGAGACATGGACCCTCACCCAAGATATTTTGGTCATGTATCAAGGCGTGGTGGAAACGACTTGGAAAAGGTGATTATGCAAGGAATGGTTGAAGGGAAAAGAAGAAGGGGCAGACCAAGAGCTCGAATGTTCGGCCAAATCAAGGCTGTTACATGACACCTTCTTCGATTGTGCTATTCTCTTGCCGAAGATCGTCATCTCTGAGGTCACCAGCTGTCAGTCATGACAGGAGCGAACCAACCAACCAACCACCCAAAGACCCCCTTATTTTTTTATTTAAATTACCACTGTCACCCAAAGGCCCTTATTTTTAAGCGCCGTGTTCTTTGTAGAGCGCCATATAAAATAATACATTTTATTATTATTATTATTTTAATAATAGTAATAAATGCATTAGAATTATTCTAATGATCCGAATTGTTTAAAATTGGTTTCAAATTGTATGGGAATGCTACAACAGGAAATATACCTTTACTTTAATTAGCTCAAAGGTATTTAGCAGAGGCTGTAATAATGTTTCTCCATAGACCGTGTGGGTCCTATCGATATTTCTGCCTTAATTATATCAAAAGTCAAAATACATGTAATTTGAACTTAACTATCCAACACACTACCGAAGATTTTGAGGCATTTTTGAGAAAAATCTGCCCATTCTAAAATTTTATTAACAGGACAACTAAGTCCACTGTTTTAAAAATAATTGTCCAAGACGTAGCAAAATATACCCTTTTTAATCCATAGGCCCAGAGAACGTGTTTATCCACCTTTTCCCCCTGCAGTAGGAAACTTTAATAAATTTTACTCCTGGGAATTACCCCGCTTCTTATCTCAAGATGCTAGGATGACAAGTTTTGCATCATTATAGATTTGGACTCAGCAGGTCAATATTGCCTTAGAAACAAAACGTTTTGTGCAGACTCTTGTGCAAGATCAGATACAGCGTCCATTGGGGCTACCACTGGACTACAAACCCTTGCATTGTTGGTTTTGGAGCCACCTTGTTTGGACTTGGAAGTGAAATTGGTGTCTTGTTATTTCTGAAAAAATCGCGGATCTTTACTTGAAACTATTTTGCAATTATACTCACAAGTGTTTTACGTTGTTTTAATTTCAGCACTTTTGGCTGTTATTCATTCAGCTATTCGACGAAATCGAAATCAACAACTTAAATCAAGGATTTGCACAGAGGTACGCCCAATTGCTACAACGACAATGGTCTACCTAAAAAGTTTGTTGTTCATAATTAGCATAGGCGCAATGATACAGTCGACTGAGAGTGGAGCACCGGTGGCTTCGCTTATATGTCCTATAGGATGCTGGGCGCTTTATTTTGCTGGCTATACAACGTTTGGGGCCATGGAAGCTACGCTAATATCGAGTGGAATTGGTGCTCCGTTCGCTGCGGCGATTGCTTCTGCTTTAGCTGGTACTTCCCTTGCTTCACTATCCATATCACAGTGCATAATCATTTGTACGGCTGCTCTCATTCCTGTATCATGTTTTGACGGACATTCGTCTGTTGACATACTCCAAAATGGATCCTTCATACAAAGTCCCATATACAAGGTGCAGCCAGGCGATGCGGTAAGATGTTTGGATGAAAATATAACAAGCGACCAAATATTAGCAAATGTTAAACACGTGAAGAAGATCAGTGGGATTTTTCAGTTTTACCAATTCGACTTGGACAACGAAGATAAAACCTCAATAAATGTCACCGCTCCACATATGATGGTATTGTGTGATGATGGCTACGACCCGGGTTATGGCAACAGATTGACCATGAAACCAGCTCGCAGTGTCGTGGTCGGAGATGCCATGATTGTCAGCGACAAAGAACATGAAACACTAAATAGGTGTGCTAAGGTTAAGAAGGTGACACCGTTCTATGCTCGTGAGAAAATTAATGTTGAAACCGATACGGGAACCTTAATTGCAAACGGTGTATTCGTATCTGGTATTTGCGAAAACAATGGCGGGGAGAAGGGAGATGCCATCAATATGCTTTCCAGCTATCGGGCTTCTCACGGATATGCTGAGCATGGTGAGGGCCACTCTTTGCTTTTCCCAAATCAGCTTGTGCCTATAATGGCCCAGTGCTCTCTTCGAGAAACAACATAAACGAGTGTGACATAATTATTTAAGTATCCACATTCTTTAGTTTGGTAAAAGCGAATTTTACTATGTAACCAACAAATATATGACATCCAGCATGATCACGTGTGTGACATTGGTGGTTAATGACATTTTAACTAGCATAATTATAACAAAATTGTGACCATTGTTTTAACAATGGTCACAATTTTGTTATAATTATGTGTCCAAAAATGAACATGTAATAAAATCTTGTGAATCCTTATTTAAACCAGACACAATAAGTCCTTCAAATACAAATATAGACCGTATTCAATAGCCAGCCATGTTGGTGGACAAGATAGACGCATTCCAGTACTACAATACATTCACCTGTCAATGATCCCTGTGCAGTCGCTAAACATGGATCGATTGACAGCTTAATGTATTGTAGTCCTGGAATGTATGCATCTTGTCCACCAACATGTCTGGTGGCTGACGTCATATTAAGTACGGTCTATACTAGTAGGTGGGTGCATCTACAGTTTTACACACAAAAAAACTTTACAAAGGGTTTCCAACTGATTTGGATGTATTTGACATCAGTAATAACAGAATCTAAGAAAATCGGACTTCCGGAAAGTGGTTATTTTCAAGATGGCGTCCAAGATAGCCGCCACTACCCTAAAATAGCTATAAGTCGGTCATCTTTTTCCAAATATGTGGGATTCTGGTGTCCTACCCTATGGGTTTTGGTCCACCAACTCAATTTATACCACTTAAAATGGCATGGAGTAACTGAGGTCACCCCGAAAATCCAATATAGTGTCCAAAATGGCCGCCACTCTCCTACAATGGTTTTATAAGGGGTGCACCACTAATTCATTTACGTGAGTAATGACGCTAGTCGGCTAAAGGTCAAAGCTGCGACAAGATTCTACTGTTTTTGTCCTTTTCTTCTTAACAGGGGTCCACAAATCGCATGATAACAATCCATACGACAGAAATGGATTTTACCATTTTACCAAATCATGTTTCATCTAAACCCAAGATACGGCCGCGGCTGTGCACGGTGGCATTCCTAGAAATGAGTAATGCTGGAATGTTAAATTGCGTTTTTACCGTGAAAATAACGTGCAATCTAAGTAACCAGAGCTGGATTGGAACTGAAATACTTTCCAGTAGAAAGTGGTCAAGAGGTTCACCACCAAAACTCGAGAACTGCTTCAATTCCTTGGGCTGACAAATAAGGCAATCAAGAAGGCACTGGACTTTGTTTCGAGAAAGGCTGTACGAGCTACATATACATTGTGGCTTACAAGAAACCAAACAAGTGGGGGGGGGGGGGGGGGGTATTTGTATATAGTTTGTTTTGCACGCGACCAATATATGCCTCCAGTGGAAGACTTCCGGGCAGAGGCAGCATCATAATCAGCTAGGTTCCTGTTAACCATTTATGCCTGAGTGATCTTGCTTTCTCTTCAGAGTGTTCCATCTTGCAAGCCCTATCTTATAGTTTCCATTCTAAGGAACGGTAAGGTAAAGTAGGGGTATTGAATTGGAACGTTGTTACTCGTCACCTCGCAATAACTGTTCCTAACCCTATCTTAGAAATAAATATTGCACAAGCTTCACATAGATGAAGAAAAGAAGACATCCGCACAATGCCATAACTGTTACTGCAACTGGAGAGAGGGGTTCATGGGACCACGGGAGAGCTATAGAGTGGCTCACTGGTTTTAGGGTATTCGGGTAAGCATGGGTAACAATTTTTATTCTGCATAAATGCACCCGTCTATATAATAATGGTGATTGGCGGGTCCCGTGAGGAAACAAACCACCATGAACACATCATAACTAAGGGAGAAAGAAGGACAAACCATTATTTGTGTAAGGTACACACAATTGGCTTTTGACATGAAATATGACGATGACTGAGACAATGGTTCTCTGGTAATATTTTTTGGTGACGAGTGTGACATGAGAAAATTGGTTTGTTTATTCAACGTGATTTACAAAATTGAAATAACGTCAAATTTTACATTTAAAAAAAAACATTTCCAAAACAAAAATTGTACATAAAATTAACAAGAGGCAAAATGGCGCAAAAATCTCACATTTTAACCCCTGTTAAATACGTTAATTTATGCAAATGAGGATGTTTGACAAGGAGGGCTGATTGAACGAATAAATCTTAATGGAACCATCATAGAATCAATTTAGAGGCTCAAATCGGTATACATATAGTACAGAATGACGATTACAAGTGCATTTACCAAACAAGCAATAACAAAGATTTAAAATATGTTGTAATCTTATATAGCAACTTGCACTAAAAGTGTACAAATGTCAAGCCTAGTTATTACGTGATAGAATACTACTAGTATGTTAGATTTTTCGTTTGAAACAAAAGAACGAGATAGAATTTTTGATGTTCATACTGATCTTGTTCCATAGTGCAAAAATGCAGAACGTGTTTAATTATAATACATTCTGCACTGCAGGTGTTCTGAACATCTACAGAACACATTGAGAACACCTAAAACATGTTGGTGTTCAGAATCTGTTACAATTCAATACGTTCTGCAAGTGTTCTCTGAACACATTTGGAACATATTTGGACCACGATTACAGTAGGTTTTGTCTGTCCATATTATATTGCAATATCGAAGATGCGGTAAAACTAAAATATTGATAAGGGTAAATAAGGTATTATTAGGTACATAAGATTCAATTTGGAAACAATATTTGTAACATATGTGGTGTGATGAGTACAAGATCATCATTTCTAGGAACTTAGTAAAGGCCCAAAAGGAACTTTAATAATTTTGTTTATACCCTCGTGTTTACTTGGATCTCTTGATACGGCGATTATTAAAACGATTTTTAAAAACCTATTTTTGTGGCGTCTGCAAGAATTGCAGAAGGCACATAGGGATTACTCTGGTCGTATGTCTGTGTGTCTGCGTGTGTTGTGTGTGTGATCAAATTTTTACAACCTAATATATTGCATTCCGTGTGAGTTCCGTAAGAGCTACGATGATGTAACTTGGTGGAAAGGAGGGGGCGGAGTGGAGTGACATGTTGGTGACTTCATGTGACCTTCGTGACCTCATGTGACCTTTGGCCCCCATTCACATACCGCGACGGCAGACGACACTCGCGGTCCGGGGACTGCGATGTGTTTTTTTCAATATTAACCGCATAACCTGTTTGCTTTAGGTTAGTTAGAAATATTACATAATTCACGGTTTATTTATTGCATGAGGCAAGGAAGCTTTTTATGCGATACGAGACGATGGTGTCATCAGTGTATATAAGAAAAGTAAAGATATTGCAGGAAAAAACAATGGCATTAAGATGTAAAATACAGAGTAATGGACCAAGAATAGGGCCTTGTGGGACTCCACATGACAAATTTGCAAATGATGACTTTGTGTTGTTAAACCAAACAAATTGGGATATATTGTATAGGTAATTCTTGAACCACTCGAGGGCAATGTCACGAACACCGCGTAATATGAGCGAGCATTAAAAGGAGATTATGGTTTATCGTATCAAAACGCCTTCGAGAGGTCCAGGAAAACACAACACTATAACTGTTATATCCAGGTCAACACAATGTGAGAGGCATTCCATTAAAGCATATTGAGGAGCGATTTGGGCGGAGACCAAACTATGATTCATGCAGTAAGTCAAGACGGAAGATGAAATCATTTAACCTACACACAATGGACAAAAGTATTGCAACATGCAGGGAAAAAAATTAATCCTAAGTGGACTTCAATTGTTCCGTAATGAATGCCAAAATTGCGTTTTTACGGAAGAAAAACGGAGAAGTTGCAGGGACCAAAAATGCGAAAACGCCAATGGAAGATGAGAGCAAGTTCATCACTGTTTGACTCAGGAAAACGTGAATATAATGACAAGAAAGTGGTCACGTGAAAAGTGAAACGAACTTTTAATCATTACCGTTCACATTATACTGTTTGTCATGGAATGTGAATAAGTATTCAGACATGATTTGCGCAAACTACGTGATTTATCATTCAAATTGCATTGGGGTGTCTCAATTTTTCTGATTTTCTTTTAAGACCACTGTCTTCCACTGACGTTATCTCATCCTAGATATCCCTGTCCATACTAGCAACTGCACAGTCCCGGTATAACCTTGAGAGTAAACCCTAACAAACCCATACAATTCAATTTATAGCGGCGATTTGAGAGTCATTTGTGGCGTTCTGGGGTTGATATCGGTTTGCAATTCGGTGTTTATTATTGATGGGCCCGCTCCTTTAACCCGCCATGATTAGGGAACATGGATATCAAATCAAAGTTTTTCGCATTCTGAGATTCTGAGAATAACCATCTGTTTGAAAAAAAACAACTTTTTGGCAGTCAATTGCGTCATATGGGGTTAAGAACCGATGGTACAATTTGAAAACGTTTTTGATAGGAATCTTCTTTCTACACGTTGCAATACTTTGTCCAGTGTGTGTCTCTGCACGCTTCTTGAGATTTTGGCCCAAAAATTATGCTCAGGAACCATATGGTACTGGAGCATATGGTCCTGGAGCATAAATAATCTGGAGCATAATTTCGGGCCAAAATCTCATAGAAGCATTTTGCACAATTCGCTCAACAATTTTGAAAAAAAAACGGGATTAGGGATATTAGCCTGTTAATTTGAAACATGCTGGTCATCACTTTTGTGGATTGGAATTACTTTCGCAATTTTAAGTTTGCCTCGTATAAATGCCGGTGTTCAAGACAAAATTAATGATATGGCAAGTGGAGTGCAATTATTGTACGAAGGGGCCTGGAATTTTTAATATAGTCAAAAAAATCACTTCTGGCATCAGACTTGAATAAACCACAAACTATTGGAAACCTCTTCAGTATCAAGAAAAGGCGAATATTCAGAAACACTTTTTAAAGAAAACGAATTATGGGAAGAGTATTTTTGTAAGAAATGCTGAAAATGGATGTTGGGACTAGATTTTTAAGCAAGTTTTCTGTCCATATTAGGAAAAATAACGGTTTTGATCTAGTTTTCGATAAGAATGGGATCTTTTTTTTGGCATATGGTCCATTGGCATAGAAATAAAGATGGTAATCTGAGTTTGCTCTTATGTCCAAAAAATGTAATTTAAAATGAGTTTTGTGAAGTTTTTTATTTTTTTTATTTTTTTTATTTTTTGCTTTTTTTAAGTTTTTTATTTTTTTCTTTGTGTTTCAGTTTTTGGTTTTTATCTTTCCAAAGTTGGGTGGGCAATATAATTCCGATCAGCGTTCTTACGGTGTGTTTGTTTGAGTGCTTCTAGGGATGGCGACGATTCAGACTTGGTGGTACTACGTGATTTAGGTGGGAAATTAATGTCTCCACAATGGAGAAACTTTTGGACGAAACCAATTTAGTCTCCGTTTTTACCACGTACAAAGCATCATTGTTACTGCTCAAATCCTGTATCTTTTTAGCTCTTTTGATCTAA
Organism: Ophioderma brevispina; assembly: GCA_023653785.1. NCBI lineage: Eukaryota > Metazoa > Echinodermata > Ophiuroidea > Amphilepidida > Ophiodermatidae > Ophioderma > Ophioderma brevispina. Next base: position 11,593 of record JAMKCH010041419.1, read on the forward strand.
GGTGCACCATTAAGCGAGGACTAGATGAAGGGGCCTTGATGCAATTTTGTTTAGAAGCTACTGGTCATTTAGTGAGAAACATTTACCATTTAGCCAATTACATGTAAAAACTTATGCTTAACTTACCTTTAACTTTTATTTTTTCGCATAAATATTTTTCAGGCAAAAATCAAATCAATAAGAAGAAATTTTGAGGCTTAGCTCGTTGGTTGGTCGCCACGTGGCGTATTTCTTACATCACCCCAGCCTTAAGTCTTAATCCGTTTGAACTACGTATTACTTTGTAAGTATCTTATTTTGACGAGCAGGTGAGCACGGGTATGAGGTTGAATTCTTGTTAACTCTTTTCTTAAATCTGTTTGAAAGAGCATCCTCTGAGCCGACATATATTTTTTCGTTATGTTGAGGGCAAAAATTGATATTTTAGTCCTGTACATGTCACTATCCAGGATGGATTGTCTGTTTTCTAATTTGTCCTGCCTGTTCCATTGGCCTCAC
>JAMKCH010041420.1:0-14172 GCA_023653785.1 Ophioderma brevispina
TATATTATTATGTTTAATATTTATATGGGTGTGGATATGTGGGGGTGGGGTAGGGTGGCGATGCATGCGGAGGTGTGATGCGGGTGTATTCTGTATTATTTTGACCACATGTTTACCATGCTTCTCACAGAGTTTTGAACTTGTAAGGAATTGAAAGAAATATTAATGCATCACTTACCGGTTAAATATGTCAACAATGTATATCGCAAGCCCCTCATGAAATCTCTAATATCCTGAATATAATAAGTCAATTATTTAAATGAAATTAAATCTTCAATCAATCATCCATCAATCCATTGGGCTTAGTGGTCTTTTTATTCACGGCCACCACTAAGTCGATGTAATCAATACCGGTCATATGCGGACACTAAGTGGACATTGACAGTGGCGTTGGTCTAAGTTAAGGACAAACTATGAGTATGGGACGATGTTAGGTGTGAGAGGGGTGTTTACGTATGTGCGTTGCATATTACTCGGTTAAAGGAGATCATCACGCTACGGTTTGCTTATTGTTCTCGCTGGGTTGATGGGAGCAGCCATGTTGCCAACAAATAAAGCAGGTGTTTGATGGAATGTTAGAATTTTAGCAGATTATATAGTGTTTCTCACAAAATGTCACTGTATTCTAAGTTTTTTAAAAAGCGGGACTAAATGTCAACCGAAACGTTATTCAGCATGTAATGCTCGAGTAGAGCCATTCATATTAGAGTCCATCAATGCCACATGCTATACAATCACTTGAAATTACCCGCGTAAAATCAATTGAGACCTTCAAGGCGTACCTTGGAATGACACTATTTTGCTATCTGGCCAGCTGAACGGTGATGTGGGACAGGTGGGACTTCAATTGGCTCTACTCTTCATTGGAAAATCTTTACATCCGAAGTAAGGAGGCCAACTCGTTATTTGTATTGAGGTTAATCTGTGAAGTAGTTATTTCTTTATTGGAATATAATCACTGCAGATCGCGTCGATTCAAGGCATGCAAACCTATTAGACATGTTAGATACTCAAAAGTAAATTACTTTGTTTTGACAATCATCATGGGACAAACTATAGACATGACGTAGCAGTGGCCGCGAGACTGGCCGTGAGATTATTGGTAACATGGATGCACCCATCAGTTCCCGATTTCATTTTTGTCTTCTAATTAGCTAATTAATTTTTTGTAATATCATCAATGTTGATAAACGTTTCAACATAATTTATCACATATGTAAACTAAAAATTAGCGTGTTATGTCCCTTTAAAAGGGTTTCGCGGTACAAAGGTTTTATAAAACAATATTTAGACACAATAAAAAAAAAAGCAAAAGGGCGGAAGTAAGTGTATATACAGGAATGGAGTGCCCATCTCTCTTTCGAAGCGACTGGACCAGACTCCACAATAAAACATCCCTCAAGGAGGATCGCTACACCTCAGCGAGATCGCTACCTCCACAGCGAGTTCGTTACTATCCCAGCATTGAATAGTGTAGGTGTCACATATGCCATTGTTTACTAATCTACACTTCAGAATTATGTTTAAATATAAAAAATATCGCATGAGATGTGTATTTTGTTGTGTCTAATTATTGTTTTAGTAATCAAAATTCCTCTAAGAGCAAATGATTTGAATAGTGGTGAATAATGTAAAGGCAAGGTGTTTTTATTTAGGAGCAATGAGATAGTGTTAGAATAGGTAAGATAAGGATAAGGACCTAGCCTAGTGCATTCGACAGGATAATCGCACGTGACCGTATGGGTCAGTGCAGGGAGCCCGAGACCCGAAGGGTCGAGGGCTGCCTGCACTGACCCATACGGTCAAGTGCAATTATCCTGTCGAATGCACTGAGGCGTGGTCCTTATCCGTCATATACTTTGAGAAAACAATAGTATCAAATCATTACATAACATTAATAATTAACGTAATTTAAATATCAAATTTTGAGGTATTTTTAAAAAGTGTTAAAAAAAAAACACTTCTACACCCAACATGTCCAAAGTTAATAACTCTATAAATAGTGTCAAAAAGACTGACAACGCAATCATTGTTGATTAGTTTGTGTTGCAAATTTAATCTGGAAGAGCGAGAAAGATCACTCTAAGACTCTTGGGAGTGGCTAATCATCTTTCTCGGCACCTCCTGGCAATTTTCAAAACAAACCTGTAGTGATTGAAACCGTCAATGAAATTGAAAGAAAGATACACTATTCGCCCTGCCCTTACTTTTTCAAAACAAACCCCATCAGTGACGATTTGCTATAAATTGCATATGAATTTTCTTCATATTACCAATTCCAACACCCACTGTATTAGATGTAAAAGACCAAAGCATACATAGTACAAACTGACTGGTTCTGGCTCTGAAACTATTTTTAATTTGTGACGATTTGGGTTTCTTGAAGTATACTTAATTCTTAATGGGCTAATTTTATTAGCACTGATTTTAGTGTCCATTTCTTTTTCTTTACCTCCGTGCAGTGATGTCATAACATTGACCGCAGCTTTTACGCACGCGTCAGGTATGCATCTTGGTGCGCGAGTGTAAAAACGCTCTCGCTTTAAGCCAGCGTGTGCGGTTTACTGGTGTGCGAGCTCGCCAACAAATCTCTCGCTGACGTCACTCTTTTAGCAGCAGAAACTTTCTGAACGGCTTTCGACCTTGACAAATTATAACATAAGGAATTTTATATTAAAGATCAATATGTAAAGTCCCACGTATCGTCTTTAAGTAAAAAAATACCCTTGTTTTGTTAATTAGATTTACGGACGCAATTTCAGACTACCCATCGATTGGTAGATCTAAGTTCGTAGACGGGTATATACATCATACATGTGACTTGATAATTGAAGCAGAAAGTCGATATCAAATGATTGACGTATTTCTAGTTGCTACTAGAAGTTGTGACTTGTGGTGACCCGCGCGCATTATCTGATGACCCGTGCATTATCTGATGACCCGTGAAATATCTGATGACCCGTGCTTATCTGATACCCGTGAATTATCTGAATGACCCTGCATTATCTGACGAGCCCAGTGCATTCGTGAGAAATAATGCACGCTGAAAACAATAGATAATCTAACACGAGCAGTATATATGGATAATATGCTGAATCAAATCAAATCATGTAGGTTTGATTTCCGACCCATAAAAAGCATTGCCACGTATGAATAGAGCTTCAACATTTCCCAGCGGGGATAGTCGTTTAGAGCGAGCGTCGAAACGACGTTGGCCACTTCGAAAACAGGTCGACGGTTTTTATAATTTACTCGAAAATGCAAATTGAATCGACGTTTTTTTAAAGCACTCCGTCCAATCGATTTGCTTTTTCACATAAATATGGTGTAAATTTCTAAAACTCATGACGTCTTTTTCGACGTTCCACTCACATCGTGCGATTGCCCACTGGGTTACTTATGTTGATGAAAATCTACTTAAGAAGACTAGTTTCTATTACGGGCAAATCCAAAATACCGTTTTATGCGAGACGGAATTTGGTGACATGGGTTCAATTGTCCCAACTTTCCCTGTTGCAGATTTGGAATGGACACTTTGCAGTGGTTTGAGGAATGAACTGGCAATGCCACTTTACATTCAGGGAAAATGCATGGCCACATGGAACATGTGCTATAGCGATGCAAATGTTAGCGCGACGGACGGAATCGACAATTCCGTCCCTCGCGTTTTAACATTGAATTGCTCATAGCAACTTGATTAGTTAAGCCATATGTTTGTCGCTTTTATTATTGAATGTATAATTGGTTGCTTAATCATGCTGTATACTTGAAGGTTAAAAATTACACAGCAAGCGATGTAGGATAGATGAAAGAAAATTGCGAGGGACTGACAAATTCCGTCCCTCGTACCATAAAATGTGTTGCCATGGCAACTCGCTTTATCGTGGCCATCTATTTTATTTTGTTGTTGCGGAGAACTTGGCTTGGTTTATTTTCTTTAATATCCTTCAGGTGTTCTTCATTCCTGATTGGAAAGAAAGGACAATTGAAAAAAATTAATTCCGTTCCCTCGCAAGGTTACAAATTTTGGGATTTGGCCCTACCTAAAGTAATGTATGAATGATTTACAGATGCTTTGACAACTGGACGATAAGTGTAATTTAATCCACTTTTGCTGTTGAACATCAAATGTAATCAATTGTAAAATCTGATATTTATTGCTATGATTGGGAATCAGTGTATCAAATTCCTCAAGTGTTGCTGCAGTCACTGTATTGGTATTAACAACAACCACCTTTTCGGGAAGCGAATATTACCTGCCGTCTCAATTGCATGTGACTTGACTTGCACAAATACTCAATATTAAAGTGTGCGTGTGCAAAAGAACCAACTTCCTGAACCATCCGACCCTGTCTAGAAATGGAATTACAGGTTAAGGCGCTTTCCCATAATTGGTTTCCAAAATCTAGATTGGGTGTGTATTTGGAATGGACTTTGTATTGTCATTCAAAGAAATGACACCTTTATCACAGGAGAAAGGGACAGAGAATTCATTCATCATAACCTGATTTGATATGAATGTTATGAGTAGCAACATCCTGTGAACTCAAGCGCGTAGATTTGATCGAGAATGAATGCACACCGATCTCGTTGTAGATTAGTATAATATCAGGTGTTTTTTTTTTTTTCTGGTCAAGCTTAAATCCGTGCCCACATAAAAGTGGTTCATTGTTGAGAATCTATTGCTAATTTATGGGTGTTGCGCATCTAGCCGTGGGATGCTGGCATAAATAAAAACATATCTCGAGTACAAAAAGGTTTGCGCGGTTAAATATGTAAACAAACCTGACAGGAATCCCTGAACGTTATTCTTTATGTGCCGCAACAAATCGTGCATTAAGGAGAGGGGTCTAGACAAAGTACACAGATCCAATCATGTGAAAAGTAATACCAGAGATTTTCTAACCTAAGATTCAAAAGGTATAGTTGGACTATATTAACAACTTAAGTCTTGAGTTTACATGTTATTAAACAGCATCATCCATAAAACCAATAAAAAGGCCCAATTCAGTTGTACAGGGGACCGGATTTAAGTGGCTCTGATTGGGTTAAAAATGGTGCACATTATTTGTAGAGGAAAGGCTGGTAATACGAATAAACAGACGAATCGGACATTATAATTTGCAAAGTCCCATCTGATCAAAAGGGCCTATTATAAACCATTATAAACTCCTCCTGTGGTGTAGGTAAATAGACCAAGTTTGGTGTTCATCTAAGTTGAAGTTAGGCATTCATCGATTTGTATTAAAATCTACAATAAAGGGGACAAAAACATGATGTTTTTGAGGCGAAGCAAATGATGTAATTTCAAACAGATTGCACGTCAATAAAGAAGTGTTATTGGACCTTACGTAAAACCACGTATATTATCATTTTATGATTGAATATTAAATGACCTCACATATTAAAAACCAAATTTTGAAACCCATTGCTCACACCGAATAGCTACATGCAGTATACTACAGGGTGTCCACAAAAATGGTGCAAAGGAAAAAAAGCGCCTTCTTGGAGGTGAAACAATAAGATAGTGCGTACAATTTAGTTCATATCAACAAAAGGAGTTTGTTTTGAATACAGTGACAAGAATCCGAGTTGGTTGTTGTAATCAGAGATATGGGTAATATTCCAAGAGAGGGGCGGTTACCAATTGCAATTTTCACAAAAATGTTTTTTTTTTTTTTTTTTTTTTTTTTTTTTTTTTTTTTTAAGATTTTACATCAGAAACTGCTAATACCGTCAAGAGTTCCACATGATTTAAATCTGTGCTAATCAATGGATTCACGATGCGAACTAGTGGTATTGTTTGTCAATTTACTCCGAACAGAAGTCCAGACCTTTAACAAAGTGTACATATTATTTAGGCAAGATGTTGCAATTTATAATTCTTTGATAATGTATTGATTTCAGCTGGGTGTGATCAGTTTATTTTCTTTACTTCATGAAGTCATTTTTAGAATGTTTACAAGAAAAAGAAACATTTATTTGAAGCAAGAAGAAAAAGCGATCAAGCAGTATGAACGAGTGATGGTGACTCTTGAGATCAATAAAGGCCTTATCAACATGATGCTTTGCATGATTCGATAATGTGTTAAGTTATCCCATTCTGTGAAAAAGTGGCACAATTGGTACCGCACCCTCTCTTGGAATATAGCCATATCTCCGGATTGCGACAACTAAATCGGAGCAGTAAACGGTATTCAAAAGCCAAGACTTTGTAATGACATGATGTAAATATCACGTCACTATTTTATTGTTTTCATCTTCAACGAGGGTGATTTGCCTTGCACCAGTTTTTGTGGACACCCGCAGACCAAAGAGAGTAAACTTTTGAAAACATTAATAGCTCATGTGGAGATAAGCAATGAAACAAAGGGGTTGTCCTTGTTTAACAGCTTAATGGAAATGTTAATAGTGAAGCTGGTACTGATATTTCGATTAGTGACAAAGTTTTTAAACGAAAGAAAGATATTAGGACGTATTTATAAAATATAATGGGAATTTTCATCGTTAAACTAAAGAAATCGATATTTATTGTACTTCGTAATGTACATCAACATGTGATATTGTATAGGATTCGTCCGTCTCTTTTGTGTGGTTTCACTGACGTTTCCAATAATTGTTCTGGAACCATTTAATAATGGGTTAAATGTTTTCATGATTCAACGCATTATTATAATTTATGTTTTATTCATTAGCCGATAATACGCCCTGAAAAAAAATCATCAGTGGTCGGATTTTAAGAGTCAGTGTCATTCAGCCAGCAGCCGATTACCAATAATAATGGGAGGTATTCGCTGAGGGAGGGTAAACTCAACATACATTTAATTGGAGGTAAACTCACTATAATGAGGTAATTCCCACATAGGCAGTCTGACAGAAAAAAAAAAAAAAAACCAAACAACATAAATGGAGATTAAGGTACATTCCGTGATATTAGGCACCTCATTTTTTTTTTATGTTATGGGGGATGAGGCTGTGGATCACGAATCCCCCTTTAACTCGGACATATAGGTGGTAACTCAAACATATATGAGTTTTGTCCCAACATCCCAAATGTTACTTCACCTAAATGGAGGTGCCATTCCACCCAGTTTTTGTGCAGGGCATGTCGTACTCTTTCATTAGATTTGCTCTACAGGCTGGTTAATTTGTAACAATTTTGAGCTTAATTTGTGATACAAAAAAAACAAGATACACTTTTCTTGCGCGCTTAAAATCGTTGAAGAAGTTCGATTAAAGATGACGAACGTAAAATACATAAAATTAAACAATAAATCTTATTATTTAGTAAATGGCCATTTTGAGAAATGATGTCATAAAGAAATTTCTGCAGAAAAGTTTTCTGATTTATCTTTATGCAAGTTAACTGTTTTACCGTTGACGGCGACTACCTACCTGTCTCCTGTCAATGGACTTACCTCCCAGGCATTCCATCAATCCTTTCGGCGCAATCTTTCAAAAGTAGGGCTACTATTTGAACCCAAATCATTACGTGTTAAACTGCGAACTAGCTATATAGATAGCGCTATCTACTGGAACTACTGAGTATATGATTCCAGCTAATGTAAGTGCTCTAGCTCGTGTCATTGTCTTCGAAACAATAGTTATAGAGGCAGGAAAAACCTATTGCATTTTACCTTTAAAATAAAAAAAACACCTATGTGAAAACGGGTCCAATTTCCAATGTACAAAAGATTGTAAATTGTCTGCAACAAAAAAATCGTAATCGGGATCGTAATATAGTAAACATTCTAAATGAATTCTGGCTACAGCAAATCTGTTCTTCAAAAATGATTAAGCTTTTAATTAATTTGATTTAGAGTAGAAAGGCAAGCCATTTTGATGTTGCAGTAAATTTGCCAAAGGGGCATATTTTTCCCATAGGAGCTTTTGATTTCAAAGGTTTAAATACACATAAGAGGATTCCTTCTCAGTGACCATATTTCAAACCATTCTGAAATATCCAGATTAATACATCACTTCTGAATAGCTCTGACAATCTGACTGTAGTATTGTCCAACATTCGCATGCGATGCAATCCGGAGACTGTATTGCGCAAAAAACAAGGAGTTTCCGTAACGACCAATCTGACACACTTTTTTATGACAACTTGATGAATTAAGAACCCTTCACGGAATGAAAGCACATTGTATTCTGTTAGGTCTCCGAAATTCATAAGTGTGTCAGAAAAAAGTGTGTCAGCTGGGTCCAAGTACGGAGGAAAACACCTAAAATAATATTGCAATTGTATACGTAGACTAAAAAGATGTGTATTTTCTGTGGATAAAGTGTTACGAAGTTTGTAGCATGGCTATAGTTCTTGGGAAGACGAGATGCTAAAGCCAGTATTGTCTTTTTTGGATTAGTTGGAAAGTGCGAATTTGAAGATCAGGACGGACGAGAAGTCGAGGCGCAAGGTTGAAAAAGGTGGCAATGTAGGAGTTTTAAAGAATGAGGATCCATATTATCAGTTTGGGCAGATCTGCCTTTCAAAACTAACATCCAGCTAATCGTTGTTTCATTCTGGGTATTTTCGGATACAACCGGGTTCTTTTGTTTCTAACCAAGAAACGCAGGTCAGCTGCCATAAACAGCCGGTCAACGGGCTTTTGAGTTTTGAATTCTCCCCTAATCATGTCTGATTATATTCATTGAAAACAAAGACAAGTTGGCGATGTTGCCATATAGGGTGTTGTACCGACAAATCAATCCAGATCCGCAAAAATATCCTCAATTGGCTCTTTGGCGTTGATTTTGCGCAAGTTGGTTGATCTGGGCTTGTATGTATGGATCCCCATAGGCTACAGCTGTATTGGGGGTGTGATCTCACAAATGTGTTGAATGCATTTGGCTCCTTTTGACACAAAATCAGATTTTGATGAGGGAAGCTTTAACGTTGTTTACGTGTGGTTCCACTTCAGATCTTTGGATACTTCTACCACTAACTATATATGCCTGGGTGTTTCTTGTGGGACTGGGACCATCAAGGTGGGTATTGAAGTGAAATAGGTTTTTGTTTTGAATTCGTAACGTTCATCAAAAGAGTGCGCCCTTATTGGAAAACAATGTCTAATGTCTAGAATGACCTTACTCTGATTTTGCCGAAAACGTTGGTGGGAATCCACATGGCACCGTCGATCAATATTTTTATAACATTTTTTACAGTCCTATAGATAGAAAATAACAAAAGCAATGATATGTCTGGTCTGTGAGCTGCGGACAGACTGCTACTACAGTTGAGGGGTATAATCCCCCACCTAGACACCGGTTAAATAGCTTAAACAGGTCTATAGAAAACAAACATAGCAATAGTATGCTTGGTATGTGAGGTGCTGGACTATAGTCTGTGTCCACACGGTGGACTTAAGTCATTAATACCGGTATGAACTAGGGGGTCGGTATAGCGTCGGACTTAGAGTGGCAGTGTGGACACGCTCTGGTATCATTTGCCAAACGAGTCATAACTTGCTCAATTTCCGCTCGCAGAAATTAATTTAATTTCATCGAGCTGAACTTCAGAATTTCAGCGAGCAAAATTTATCCAATCACATGTATGATACTGGCGGCACTGAACCCAAGCAATAACTTTTTTTTTCAGCGAGCATAAAGTTTGAAATAATTTCAGCTCAGCTTCGCTAAATTAATTTCGGCTCGTCGAAATGAATTTCGGCTCGTCGAAATTCAACAACAACTCTGACTGGCCATCCCGTTCATAAGTACGATTTCTGCTCGCCAAAATTAAAATGCAATTAATTTCTCTCGCCAAAATAAATAATGTTGGCGAGCCGAAATTCATTTCAGCGAGCAGAAATTCCTTGCTTTTCATTTGCTGGAATTTCAGCTCGCTGAGAAAACGTCTTCCTATTTGCTAGAAATTTCAGCGAGCAGAAATTAAATTATTTTGGCGAGCTGAAATTCCATTGTTCTCGCGAGCAGAAATTCAATTACCTTTTCATTGGCTTGGAATTTCAGCTCGCTGAAAAAGCCGAACGTCTTCCTATTGGCTGGAATTTCAGCTCCCTGAAAAAAACGCTTCCCTATTGCCGTAATTTCAGCGAGCTGCAATTAATTTATTGCGAGCCGAACTCATTTCGGCGAGCAGAAATTAATTGCTTTAATTGGCTGAATTTCAGCTCGCTGAAAAAATCGTCTTCCTATGGCTTAATTTCAGCAAGCTGAAATTAATTGTGGCGAGCCGAAATTCATTTCGGCGAGCAGAAATTCCATGCTTTTTCAGGTGCTGGAATTTCCGCTCGCTGAGAAAAACTCTTCCTATTGGCTGTAATTTCGGCGAGTCAAAATTAGTTTTGCGAGCTTAATTCATTTCGGGGCTAGCAGAAAATTCATTGCTTTTCATTGGCTGGATTCACTCGCTGAAAAAAAAAACGTCTTCCTATTGGCCGTAATTTCAGCGAGCTGAAAATTATTTTTTGGCGAGCCGAAATTCATTTCGGCTAGCATAAATTCATTGCTTTTCATTGGCGGAATTCAGCTCGCTGAAAAAAACGTCTTCCTATTGGCTGTAATTCAGCGAGCAGAAATTACTTTTGGCGAGCCGAAATTCATTTCGTCGCGAGCCGAAGATTCATTTCGCGGAGCAGAAATTCATTGTCTTTTCATTGGCTTGGAATTTCAGCTCGCTGAAAAAAACGTCTTCCTATTGGCTGTTTCAGCGATCAGAATTAATTTTTGCGAGCAGGAATTAATTTCGGCTAGCAGAAAATTCATTGCCTTTCATTGGCTGTAATTTAAGCTCGCTGAAAAAAACTTCTTCCTATTGCCTGATTTCAGCGAGCAGAAATTATTTTCGGCGAGCTGAAATGCATTACTTATGAACGAGTTGGCGCAGGTTAATTTTGCCTCGCATTAAAAACCGATTCCTGATAGGTTGTAATTTCAGCGAGCTGAAATGAATTTCTGCGAGCAGAAAAAATGTGGCAAGGTGAAATTAGTTCAAGATTTCAGCTCGCCAAAAAAAGGCCCTTTTCATTGGTTCAAAACCGGCCGACTTAATTTGATTTGGATAGAATTTAATGCTCGGTGAAATTAATTTCTGCGAGCAGCAATTAATTTTTGCGAGCAGAAATGGAGAGTTAGTTATGACTCGTTTGGCCCATGATACTGGTCGGATCTAAGTTTTCGGCGGTTATATGTATCGGACTTAAATTTGGTAGTGTGGACGCGCACTTAACGGTATTAGCGCTTAGGTCCGACATAACTTTAAGTCCGATAAACTTATTACCGGTACTAGCTGACCGTAAGAGGTCCATGGCAACTGGCATCGAAGTTATAAACTTTCACCAAAAAGAGGTTATAAAATAATAGATTAAATTTGAATTAAAGAACATGTGAAAACATTGGTTACTTATCGAAGACTTATTTTATATCCATGCACATAACCTAAATACCATTGCAAAAACTCTCACAATGACATTTAAATGGTATTAATGGCAAAATCATTCATTTTGGTTAAAATGATACTTTCTGGTGAAACCAATACAAAGTAATGCAATGTCGTCCGTGATGACAACGTGTCCGTCCGTCATGATTTTCAATTTCAATTTTGGTGAAATATATTTAAGTTTAAACTGAAATTCCCACTGATGACATGTCAAGATAAATGAGATAGCTCAGCGTGGTTTTTTTTCTAATATGTGACCTGCTACGGAATAAAACCAACTTTGTACACTCTTTTTGTCATCACTGTTCTAGTTTTCATTCCATCAAAATGCTAATAACCGTGTGGACATAACTATTTCTTTGTAGAAATATTTTTCTAATAGTTTTTGGGTTCCTTAGAATAAGGTTCAAGCTAATTATACTCCCGCCTAAAAAATCCGAACGCTATAAATTACTGTATTAAAAGGTATGTAGGTATGTAGGTAATTATAATAATAGAAGTGCCATGACGTTGTTCGCGTAATGTGTTTGGTTATTGACCTGTAATCCGTAATGCATTGATAACGGACGCGTGCGTGGCACGTTTGCGCGCTTATTATCCAGCTGGCTTCCTCCTGGCCCTTTTCAACATCGTTCGGATTTTTGAGGCGGGGAAGTTATTAAACAAAACCTTAGAAAATTTGAAAGTAAAAAAAAACAAAGACCAAATTAATTTTTAGTTCACAAAAGAAAGTCCGTCTGTGATGTTGTTTTTAACACCTCCGTTACAAAATGGCCCGATCCAAAGTTCTCCACCCCTTGTAAACTAATTTTTAAACCATGGGCGCAAGTAACTTGAGATACTAGGGATAATCCTTAAGTGATTTCACAACAAAATCTGAAAATTAAAATCTTCACTGATGCTAACGCCAAAAACCGATCAGGCTTGACGCTTGCTCGAAGAAGACGATGTAAGAAGAAGCCTGTTGTGGTTGTAGATTCGAAACATGCAGATGCCCGAGCTGGCTTTCCATCAGGGGCGTACACGCGTAACTAGACCTCTGGTCAAGTGTGGGCAAGGACTTTCTCCCTTGCAGTGGATGGGCAAAGATTAATTTTGCCCCGAATCAGTGGCGTATCCTGATTTTTTGGAACAATAATGTAGGATTTGGGAAACGTTTAATGTACTCGCTTCGCTTGCCGGCTGACTTATTCTCTTTGAAAAATGAGACTGTGTCAGCCTCTGCATGCTATACATCATAACATCAAACGCACAACACCGCCCCGGCTTCTTCTCCCTGGCTCTCCTGTTCTCTTTACTCTTTCCCTCCCTTTTCCTTGCTCCCTTTTTTCCTCCCTTGCCTTCAAAATTTCTCCCCATATTTTATTTCCAAGGGTGCCTGAGTCACCCACTTCGCTTCGCCCACTCCCGACTATCGCCACTGCTTTCCGTGCATTACTTCAGAACATACGAAAATGCCACCGATAGTTCCGATAGAACGTGGCGTCCACACATAATTTACTAACACCGGTCAGAACTTTACGACCGACTTAACCCTGCTCTTCTTCGGCATTAAATCGGCGGACTTAAGCCTAGTTAGGTCCGATAAGATTTAACCCCGACGCGCGTCCCACGGCAAAGTTATATATCCGACACTAAACCGATCAATGTAGGAGGTCCGGTAATAAGTGACATGTCCGACCGCATCGGTGGAGACGATTACAATAGGGTACAATAGGCGTGAGGGGGATTAGCAGATTTGTTTTTTTTAATTCCATCTGACTTAGTTAATACCCCGGTAATAACTACACGTGTGGACCGACTTATGACTGCTACTACAGTTCGGTATTATCCACCTAGCACCTGTGTAGATCAATATATTTAAAATTCTATAGAAAACAACCTAAGCAATGGAATGCTGGTATTTGAGTTGCTGCTATACTGCTACATACACTACGTATTAATCCCCTAGTACATGTTCGATCAATAGACGTATTCATATGAGTCAGCCACCAGACATGTTGGTGGACAAGATGCATACCTTCCAGGACTACAATACATTAGCGGGTCAATCGAATCCATGTTTAAGCGATTGGCACAGGATCATTGACAGGTGAATGTATTGGAGTACTGGAATGCGTCTAGCTTGTCCACCAACATGGCTGGCTTTTGACATACGGTCTATATCTTTAAAAACATGTCTAAGAAAACAACAAAGGCAATGGTATGCCTTGTATGTGAGGTTGTTGACTACGACTGCTACACACAGCTTAGGTATTAATATCCACTGGCACCTTCAGATCAATATCTTTAACCCTGTCTATTGTGAAAACAACAAAGGCAATGGTATGCCTGGTAGGTGAGTTGCTGACTATGACTGCTACATGCATTTGAGGTATGTACTCCCCACTAGCTCTAGCACCTGTACGATCAATACTTTAAAACATGTCTATAGAAACCAACAAAGCAATGGTATTCCTGGTACGTTGATTGCTGACGTGACTGTAAATACAGCTGAGGTGTTAATCCGCCTTGCACCTGTCAGATAAATACTAAAATATGTCTATAAAACAACAAACCAATGGTATTGCCTGGTAGTGCGTTTGCTCCTTATACTGCTACATAGAGTGGAGGTATCTTCCATCCCTTTTTTGGCACACCAGCAACATGTTAGATCAATATCTTGAAATATGTATTTAGAAACCAAAAAAAAGCATGGTATGATCCTGGTATGTAAGTTGCTGACTACGACTGCTACATACAGCTGAGGTGTTAATCCGCCTTGCACCTGT
>JAMKCH010041421.1:0-12507 GCA_023653785.1 Ophioderma brevispina
CACCATAGGGTAATTGCCCGGCGCTCAGCTAAAAAATAGCATGGAAATGGGGAAAATAAGCACCTACTTAAAGTGGCATTTTGTGATCCACAACCTTGTACCCTGACTTACCTAAAAAGTTGAGATTTTTATATTATCTGAACCATTTGCGATGTGTATCTAATCATTGATTATACTTGTATACTTGTGTGACTTTTCTTTTGATAAAAGTAGACACACAAGTAGCAAAATTAGACATGCAAGTCATGAACGAATAAAGCAATAATTAAGAAATGGAGTCACACAAGTATACAGTACCTCATCAGTTAGCACCCACAACACAGATAGATACACAAATCATGCTGACATAAGGTCTTTCCAATTGCATTGGATGACCCAATAAAGGATAAATTAGCAATCAAGACAAATTGTGTTTAAATGCACACCAAAACATAGGTCTCATTATGAGGATGAAAACAAGGTATAGTTTGTTTAGGTTGCAACCTTTAGTTAACAAGTAAAGCTGTACTAAGGTGCAAGATCATCCTGGGGCAAAACTTACCCAGGGCTCTGATAGCATCAAATTGTTTGTCTTGCCATATTTTACAGTATTTGGCATTCAAGTCCAAGCATTTTTTCAATTTTTGAGCACTCTAGGCCAAAAAAATTGACCTTTGACCTTTTTGCTAATAATTTCTGAATGATCCATCCCAGATAGGGCAAACTATACATTTCCTGAATCCTTATGACTAAAGGAACACATTGGTGAGATTTTTAAGCACAATATCATCAATTTGGCATTTGAACCCTGTACAAACTTCAACTACAAGTTGGAAGTGATTCTCTGTGATGTTCTTGAACCTATAAAACTGAAATATCTATTTTGGCCCAACTTATGAAGTAGTAATCAAACAATAACAACTGCCCCCGAATTAAGGCCAAAAAAAATAAATTGTTTGATTGTCCATAGATGCCTCTGGCAGAATGAGTCGGTCGGGCAGATTTTTTTTAAAAATTTTTTTTAGCCACGTAGTTGTAATACGATATTGCATCACTTTCAGACTGAGGTATAATAATTAAAACAATGCAATTTTAGTGAACAATGCACATGTTTAACATAACATGAATGACAAAGCCTCAAAGGAAAAATGTTCATTGTTTACAAGGCTGTGTGAGTGCGTACTTGTCTGGCATATATCAAATGTGGTTGAACACGGGCGCTATAATAAAAGCGTTGCTTCAGCGTCGCACCTTCCCCTCCCCCTTCCTTTGACGAGACCTGTACTCTTGAGAACTTGTTCATAAATATCACAAACAACTCCTCCAAGTTTTTATTTATATTGCAAGACCTAGTTCAATAACTATCATCTTGGGTCCCACAATGTGTGTTAGACTCAGTTCTGAATTCCTATCATACTGATATAAGCAGATTTTGGCACATTTTTGACCCATTTTTCTGATTATTTCAATTTCTTTGATTTTTTTATTTTTTTCAATCAAAAATTAAAAAAAAAAACACTTTTCAAAAAAAAAAGTAAAGCGTATGGGCGATGGTATACGGTCGGTCGGATGAGGACAATCAAACAATTTTTTTTTGGCCTAATGGTGCCCCACAAAGATTGTCAAAATCTTAAATGTGTATTGGGTTTACAATGGTTTGGCCTCCCCATTAGGGGTTTTTTTTACAATCAGGTACCCTCTTGGCTGAACACTATAATGTGACCCATAAAAACACTGTCTATACTTTTTCATAAATGATCTCTGCCAACTAAAGACCACCAAAAGCACAACCACCGCTGCAAAAACCATTTGAAATTGCTTATGACTACAAAAATATGAACAATGTATCGGAATGGGGGCTTAAAATCACCGTCTCATTTGCTTGCGGTTAATATTTTGATTAGACCAGCACTATCATAAACATTTGGGACAACATTCAACATTCAGGAATAATATTTGAAGCAAGTAATTTATTTCCAGAAATCTTAGAATAATGTTGACAATTCCGTAACGTGTGGTGTCAATTTGAAATTTTAGTTGGGAAATTCCGTTCAAAAAATGTCCCTCTCCGACTTTAGGCCCATAAAGCTTAAACTAAATTGACAGATTGATTTGTGGTATTTTCTTTAAAAACTCTAGTTTATGTCTATACATTTTGTAGAAAACACTTGGTGGCTACCCCATTAAGTTTTCCTGTATACTTATCAAATTTAGAAGTCAGTGTCCGTCAAAATCTGTCCTTCCTAACATGAATTTACTACCATAAAAATTGTTCCTGAAGACCTCACATCTCAATTTTGGCAACATACTGTTTGAATTATCTAATATTACAAAAATATTAATACTGAAACTAATCAAGACCTTTGTTTTTGGTCACCCCAAATGTAGAAATGAATGAAGTGTTCTGTCAAAATGTTGGTCCTCTCTGAAAATGTAACGTTCGTCAATAAAAACTGTTCACGAAGACATGACGCCTCAAAATTTTGGAATTATACTTCTCAACTTGCCTACATGTAAAAAATATCAATACTGAAAGATCATGAGCACTTCATTTGTTCACCCCACATGATACAGCCGAGGTACCCTAATTGTAAAACACCCTTAATGAGAAAGTCCTACAATGGTAAGTGTAAACATGCTTTAGACCTGGTTTATGGAATATGCATGTTTTTATCTGAGAACATTTGTAATGCCAGCTGTGTGTGTGCACCACAGGCTTTTTTAGTAGTCGACTAGTCGCCCCCATATAGTCACGACTACGCTACTATCAAAATGTCACAATTTTCGCGACGTCTTAACTTACTTCATTTGTTCAGAATACACGTAAAACCATGCAGGTTTGTACAGTATTCATGGTACAATTAAAGGACATTGTCAGGGGACATTGTACACACATTTGACAAGTGATACACAATAAAACACACTTACTTCAATGTTTTGTTTTCAATTTATAACCAACTTGACACATTTTGCCGCTTAATGGTGAAACAAACATTTAAAGAATCTCAGTATAACTTATGTACGCAAGCGAATGCGCGGCTAAATTTAAGTAGCACATTGTAAATGTTTTTGGATTTCGTGGTGCCCTATCAATGAAGGATCAATCACCAAACTAGAACACATACATCGCAATGGCCATTTCTGTCGGAAATTGGAGCGTCCATTGGAATACGGGCAACCTTTTAAGAATCTATACCATGTTTTAATCATCTGGCTTTAATATGGCTAATGCAACTAAGAGTCATGAAATGATACCCCGGAATATTTCGGTGGCGTGTACTCCCAAGGGTCGGTATTTAGTGCTTAAAAACAGACTTTTTCTCCCACATTTGTTGGGCATGCTTTAATTGACTTCTGATTAGTGTAGTATAGCATCCGCTGAAATAATACCAAATAGTTCAACTATTGCGAAACAATAGTCATAGTCGCAACTATGGCCAATAGTCGCACGCCTTGTGACATTGGAGACTTAGTATGCAATCCTACTAGCAATTCCGTATTTCACCAATGCTCTTGCATTCTGCAGTTTCACATAATTTTAGGCCAAAAATATACATCCACTGAACTACATCTAATGTTTCAAAGTAAAACTTTTGATTCAACCCTTTCCCTGATATAGTTTGTCTGGTCAGAAGTAAGGAGTGATGTCATAGTTTTCACGCAGTGGTAAAAGTGCACATTGCGGTAAGTTTGCACGCTATAAGAGACATGAACTTGAATCACTCCTTACTTCTATCTGGATGAAGTATACTTACCATTGTGATGTTGTTTTCATTTAACAAATCTGGTCTAACTTTGTCACTCTCCTCCCTTCTGCTGTAGTTTCACTGATGGAAGATAAAAATGTTTTAAAATGTATGTTACTAAACCCTAACAAATTGCAGGGATATATGGGAGGGTCCCCTCATATTTCTTCTCATAATTCTGAACAAAATTCTGGCTACGCACGCGTAACCCAGAAGTGTGTGATGAACGCTTGACAAAGGGCATCCAATACCCATTCAACAGACGCGTGGTTGTACCATTTGTATTCAGAAATTATGATTGGCGATTAGAGCCAAGAGTGACTAAATATGTCCTTAAAATCAATCTGCTTGATACCCGGCCATATTAAAACAAATGCAAACCAATAGTATGCATCTTGTCTTTAATTCCCCATGCTTTTAGTTCCCTGATGTTATGTCATCACAAAATAGCTCCATTTGTTAATATTTTTACATTTTGTTTTTTTTCTGGCTACCCTAAGCTCCTATGAAAGTGTATGTACTGCGCCTCGGGGGGGGGGGGGGGCCTGGACACCCCCACGGTGGCAGCGTCGCCAGCCCGCGGCGGGGGCCGCCACGAGCCCGGCGAACGTATTTGCATAATTTCTGTGCTGCTTGTAGCATAAAAAATGTCCTAAGCATGGATATGGGCATTTACAGTCAGTTCATTAACTATCACCTTTTCACAACGCAACTCAAGATTGTTGTCAAATAGATTCATTTTCATATTAACACTGACTCCTGAAAATATGACAACTTTTCCATACCTGTACAATAAATGTATGAAATATATTTGTATATTGATCAAATATCTGCATGAAAAAAAAATGTCCCCAACATCTTACCATCAGAATATCACAGATTTTACTAGGCCCAAGAAATCTGTATTAACTGACACTGTAAATGAGTTTTGTGGTTAATTAATGAATGTCATTCTCTCAGGTATACGGCTTATACAATGAAACATACATATGATTATGGTTTAATGGAAAGAAACTTGTCGACAAAATTAACCCCCAGAGCAAAAATATTCACTATAAGTCTATAAATGATCTGTTTACATCAACCAATAGCAGGTAAAACTTGTAACCTTCCTTCTCCAGAGGAGCACAAAATGCCAGACATACACCTTGCCTTTCAAGTTTCCAAATTTATCAACAACAACTTAACTAGGACATACAACAACATTTGTACATCACCTGTTTATACATGTAGGCCTATACTTACAATTCTACTACATCTTCTAAAACCATATCTGTGGAGGATTGGTCAAGGACAATATGAAGTTGAAGTCTACAATGCTTATTTACACTAGCTGCTCTGTTTGGCACTGCCCTCCCTTACCGAATCCAAAATTAAAGCTGCTTCATGCTTTAGTTAAAAAAACTTTTTGCATCACCCAGGAGTAGTGGTGTAGTAATCCCGGGAGTAATCCGCTCCAGTCAAGGGGACCAAAATTCCCACATCGTCGCGGCGCAGCGGTGACCTACTCCAACAAGTGCCAAATGTGACCAAATACATGCTAAGGGTATGAACATTAGCACAGTTTAGATTAATTTGAGCCAAATTTAGGTCAAAGTTGGTCACAATCCCTCAAAAATCAGAACAAAATGCAAATGTTATTCAATTCTGCCCCCATTCGATCAGTATGCCACTGCCCTGAATGGTGATGCTGTAAGTGGCCATTTCCTGTATGAGTAAGGTGATTCTCAGCTACTGAAAATGTTAGTTTGGTTAAAATCAGTATTTCATTTAGGAAAGAATAGCAACTTGCAAAATATCAGCAGAAATGAGGAAGTAATGCCAAGTGAATTTGAAAAAAAAGTAGTGAGGTAAAAAGGGTGAAAAATAAGAAGAGATGTTTTAAATACTTCATAGTACTTGGTGAGAGCAAGTTCCAAATGTAATTTCATTACTATTTCGGGGTTCTTGGGTTTCGCGGTTCCTTTGACCTTGAATTACCCCTGATGACCTTGTCATGACCTTTAAGATTTTTGGCATCAGCAATCAACCCCACCCTCCAAGTTTCATGTCCATACACCAATGTTTACCCCATTTGACCTCCTATGACCTAGAATGACCCAAGATGACCTTTGATCCACAAACCAATACAAACTCGGTCTTCAGACGGTCAATGGGCACCCACCCACCAAGTTTCAGAAATGTGCGACTCTCTGTCTCCAAGAAAGACACGGTCAGACAGCCATTTGACCTAGTTTGACCTTGAATGACCCCTGATGACCTTTGATCTACTAACCGATACAAACTCGGTCTTTGGACAGTCAAGGGGCACCCACCCACCAAGTTTCAGGAACGTGCGACCCTTGGTCTCCTAGAAAATAGACGCGGATACCATTTCTCTATTTTTTTTTATAGGGAACCAAAACAAATGAGTGAAAATCACCATTTTTCGGGAAAAAGATTATATTTGGATTCCTTGAGTCATTTCCTTCTCAAATATGTATACTTTTATATATGTTGTAACAAAAATTAAGAAGATATGGCAAAACACAATTCCTTTGAATTCTTGCCTTAACACCCACCTTAAATCAACAATTCAAGTGAAGCATGGAAGTGCAAAGTTCAGAGGACACGATTATGAGGAGTCGTGACTTTGAGAAATATTATAGCCCTGGTCGTGCATGTGCTAGGTCCCGGGAGGCAAGTAAATCTTAAGAGTACATTCAGAGGGAAAAAGGTGCAACTTTTTTGTCCCGTATGTAGTGTCTACAGTTCTGTAGAACCATTCAATTTAAATAGACCTAGGTACCTTCATTGACATGCTAGTGTATTTTGAAAGAGTTTTAACACTTTTTTGTTCTAAAATAAATTTCCTCCTGTTCTACAAAGAACTTTTTGAAGGCATTAAAAGGGTTGATTAAGGGTTCTTTATGCTCAAGTTCTACAAATATATCCTTGGCTACAGACATTTGTGTTATTTTACAAAGAACCCCATTTAATTTCATTGGATTATTTATAGAACCAAAAAGTGTTCTTTATTTAGCCAAGAATGTTTTTTTTTGTAGAACCTTAAAGCTTTAAGAACCTGAATAAACCTCCCTTTGGGGTTCTTTGCAAAACGAAGATAAGGTTTTTGAGAACCAAAAAGGTTAAGAAAATGTCAACACATACAAAAAGAATGTTCTTAGGCCTATTTAATGGTTGAAGGTTCTTTATAGAACCCACAGAATTCTAATATAAACCAAGACGCCTCAGAGGCAAATGCCTGTGTTATTGAATAGGCCAGCAAAGTAGTAACTAATTTCTTTCAAAAATTGCGCGTCTTTGTTGTTGCGCAACCAGCTGCGCGTTGTCACTGTTGCTGCGCAAGCTCACACTTGCTTGACTCTCTAAACATTGGCCAATTGGGAAGTGTCAAAACTATGATAATGAAGTGTGAAGTGCATGCTCATTATAATACTTTAGGGCACCTCAAATATAGTTACGCTGTTTAAGGAAATGTGCCTATCTCCTTTTTCTAAATCTATGCTAGAACCTATAATAGAGTTCTTTATAGAACAAAAAAAGTTCCAAGTTGCACTTTTTAAAGCTCTATTCATACTTATCTGTACTGTAATGCAGTGAAAATGATGAAAAAAATCTGACTCAACACAGAAGCAGTGCAATTCAATTTGAACTGAATGTACCTTTTAAGAGTGTTGGCCCGACATTTTAAGTTCATCTCAACAATAGGCTTACCACAGGTTTGGTTGCTATCTACAGTCTACAGAAGATAGCTACTAAAGGTCATTGCATAGTGTCATGCTGCTTACTGCTTTGATAATGAAATTTACGTCACTACGCAATCATGTCAGTATCGATAGTGGTGACCCAAGCGGCAGAGCGGCAAGCCAATACATTGATCTCCCTGCCGCTGGGGCTGCCACTTTGCCCAATGCGGCAAATCGCATTGAGTTGACTTGAATTCAACTCTGGAGCAGTGCCGCTCATGACGTATTCCAAGCGATAGCGCAGCTTGAGTATAATAGCTCAATCCTGCAAGTGGCATACACCAAGCGGTTTGCTGCTGAGCAGCAAGCGGCATGACACTATGTAATCACCTGTTTTTATTTATACATGGATAATGTAGATTAACACATTGAAAACAAACCGGCTCTTTGGTTGACATACCTATGCTTTCTGTATGTTTTTGTTTTGTTTGATTACATTGTTTTCAAATTCATTTGCCTTTTTCTTCTGCATTTGTTTAGACTCAAGTGTTGTTTATCATTTCCGTTTGCTAAAAGTGTAATATTTAGTTGGACACATCCTTTACAGTTTTGATAAGTGCTCAGCCTGCCCAGCAGTCAGTTGAAATGTACAGGTTTTGAGTCACTAAAATGAGAGATACAAAAATAATAGGTATTATTAAGGGCAGTGTTAACCCTAGTGCTTTTTTTTTACATGAATTTCTGATTTTTGCACCATTTTAAACATCAACCTGTGTTCTATCGTTACCAACAAAGGTTATCCACTGCAGACAATCCTGAGTTGTATTTTTTTGCCGATTTAAAACAGCTATTTGACCATTTAAAGTCACAAAAACCACATGGTCTTAACGGCGGGAATTTAAGCACATTTCACGCCGTCAGGCGCAAGGCGCAGCATCACGTCACGCGGTGAATTTTTGCTGCGTAATGAAGCGTGCGCGTGTTTTAATGTACTTTTGCACGAACGCATCTTGGAACTAGAATTTCGCGGTTCTCGGCTTTCGCGCTCGCTATATTCAAAGAATATAAGCTGTGGGCCGCCCCATAACCTTTGACCCTGGCACGTGACCTTTGATCTCATCAACATATGAGGGGTCGCATGGTGCACCTATGACAAAAGTTTGGTTCCAATTGAACTTCAAGTTTTCAATTTAGATCAATTTTACATTTTTAGCCCATTTTTCAACTTGACCTCACATGACCTTTGACCTTTCAACATGACCTTTGACCTCATCAACATATGAGGGATCCCATTGTGCACCTATGACAGAAGTTTGGTTCCAATTGAAGTTAAACTTTTCAATTGAGGTCAATTTAAAAAAAACTTAACAATTTTTGACACACACATCCACACAAACACACATACACACATACATACACACACACAACGGATTGCTAAGTGGTCCTGCCAGCTATAGCTGGCGGCCCACAAAAACGAAAAACAATATTTGAAAATGTAAACAAATCGCTAATTTAGACTAGATGGAATTTCAATTTCTTCTGATTTCTGGAATTGGAGACAAAAGATGTTTGATTCAATAGTGCATAAAGATGTATTTTCATCACTTGCACAACATACTCAATTTTGAAGTTCAAAGATAAAGTTATTTGAGGAAGAGACAGCATGAAATGGCGTGAAAAATCACTTTTTTACTAAAACACCGATTTTCTCAATGTTCAATTTTTGCAAAATTTGGCAAATTTTCAGACAAGATAACTTCAAAAATACAAAAGGTAAGGTTTAACTTTCCTACGATAGCAATCGGTCTTCTCTAGGGACGGTTTTCTCAATTTTTCATTTTTCGATTTCTAACTAAAGATATTCTGCCAATATTACATATACTCAAATTTTGGAAAAGAAAAGTAAAAATCACACTTTTTTGACATTTTTCCTTATATTTCGAAAAGTAAGCTCTATTTTAAAAAAATGAAAAAAACGTCCCTGGACAAATTTGTTTTGCTTCTAAAAAATAACATAAGAAAAATTCAAATTGTTTTTTCAGTATATGTCTCAAAATACGGAAAGTTTTACATTAATCTCATGCCACCATTGGGTTCATCGTCCAATTTTCTTTCTAAAAATGTATACTTTTACATACAATAATCAAATATTTGCAAAGTTACAAACCAAAATAGATACTCGGAATCTCAGGGTTGACACTGTCCTTAATTACTAGGCGATTACCCGGGTTTTGCGGTTCCTTTGACCTTGAATGATCCCTGATGACCTTGTTGTGACCTTTAAAATTTTCAGCATCAACAATCGACCCCGCCCACCAAGTTTCGTCTGGATACACCAAAGTTTACCCCATTTTACCTCCTTTGACCTTGAATGACCCTCGATGACCTTTGATCCACTAACCAATACAAACTCGGTCTTTGGCCGGTCAAGGGGCACCCACCCACCAAGTTTCAGGAATGTGCGACCCTCGGTGTCCGAGAAAATAGACGTGGTCAGACAGACAGACACACTGACAGACAGACCACGGTATTAGATCTTAACATTAGTTAACAAACACAATGACTGACAGACAGACAGACAGACCAGCAGTGTTAATAGATGGTACATCTAAACATTAGTTAAAGATACAACAAGAGATTTCAAATAACAGGTGTCTAAAAAATTTGAAAATTCTGATTTTGGCACTGGGGTAAAGTTTTTTATCAAAAATATCCCCATCTGAAAATTAAGCTGAGAGCTGTATCTTTGGTACAAAAATTATGAAATTTGAAATATAAGCTTATACAAATCAAATTTTGTTTTCATTTTAAGTTATTTCTGTAGCCAAATAAAATCTAGGGAATCTATTGAGTGTCTAATCGACATGAAATCACTACATATAACAGAAAAATATGGATGACTTGAAAGCTCTCATTGCACCTTTAACATATCATACCTTGTTAGGGCTGTATTGTAAAAAATACAGCAAGTAAACTTGCGACATCCCCCTGGCAAGATGGCAGTCTGGAACATGACCTCAGATGACCTTTGACCTTGGTCCATGACCTTTGACATCATCCACACATGAAGGAACCCCTATTGCACCTTAACCCTAAGTCTGGTTTAAATCAGACTTAAGTTAAACTTTTCGAAGGAGACGCGAAAAACAAAAACCTAACCAAACTGGAACACACATACACATACATACACATACATACGGACATTCGCACCCTCGCGGCAATATTCCCCTCAAGCCAGGGGGATAAAAATGAAATGTTAGTACACGCATTATGGTACACTGCAACACTCTTAGTAATTAACATTCAAGGATACTGACAAAGTCATCAAATCCCAGTAGTGTTCCAACCACTTCCTTGTCACTTTTCATCACTATGTGAATTCGAGAGCCTATGCATTTGTCTACCAACTCTGAAATATAAAACATGTGTATTCATCAGTTGCAGTTAATTAAATTTCAACTATTAAAGGACAAGGCCATGCCATATTTTTGTTAATGTATGATAAACCGTTTCTTTCTAGATTAAATGAAACAAACTCTTGCTCAAAATAAATTAAATCAGTTTTATTCAGCAAATGCAAAGATTACAAATAAATAAATATTTATATACAAAGTAGAACAGATACAATGTGAAAATAGATTAATTTAACAGTGGAAAAGAAATAACGAATGCTAGGACCTCCACTGGACAACTCCTAGGAGCTTATAAGAAGTGGAGGCCCTTACTTAATGTAAATTACTTAAACTTACAACATACAAAGATGAGCATAATATGAAGCGGTCCAGGAAAAAAGGCAAGCGAAAATTGGATGCAGGAAATACAAATGAGACAAAAAATTAAACTATAATTAAAGACACGATTAAGGGAGTACCCAATGACCGAAATGGCTAAGGAAGTTTTTAAAGACAAAATATACACATGTCACATTCACACATATACATATATATATACACACATATATACATACCGGTACATACATACATATATCTACATCCCAGTGGTTTATACAGACCCTGAGAGGGTCTATATAAAGTAGAGAACACAATAGACATAAATTGCAACAAGCACCTTTAACAGTAAAATCTACTTTGTTACCTGTCCAGATCATGTTATGATTCTTTCTGAAGAATTCCAGCAAGTACCAATGCTTTCTTACTGTATATGGATCATTTTGTAAGTTCTTAAAGGTGCTTGTTTCCGAGGTTATTGTGTATGTGTTCTTCTACGTTGATTTGATAGCCTGGCACTTGCAGACTACAAACCCCATCAAGTACCGTGGGAAAACTACCGTTTTGATGGTCAAGAAGCATATGCACCTTGCAAAGCCCTATTCAATACTGTGCTAATATTGATGGTTAACCATTATTCGTCAGTTCTTTATTTATATCTTGGGAATTGAAATGGATTTGAGGTATCAAATTCAGGATGACATGAGAAAAATACGGCCTTTCATCTGAATCAAAATCGATACTAACTTCCGGGTAAACAAGGGGGTCAGAATCGGAACACCACCTTTATAACATGTGTTATTTTTTTCACAAAAAAAGTCAATTTTTGGCCACCCTGTATGTCACTTGTCCAATAAGCTGAATATACAATTTTTATGGTTTGACAGCCTATCGTTCCTGCCTGTGAATTATCTTGCAAGTTGCAGGTACAACTTGTCCTTCAAGATTTTTTAACAAGTACCATATTAAGTGAGAAAATGTGTGTTTTTTGGGGTGCACCCATTATGTTTTTCTTACACACCCGTACATCACCGTCACATGGCAAAAGAGTCCTTACACTCAAGCTTCAGGAAATGTATGGTTTTACCTATACATGTTAGTGTTGTACAGGGCCGTCCACAGAATTTTGATGGGGTGCAGCCTGCGCAGGTCTTCAAAAAAGTGGACTTTATTTTGGAACAGGCGGTTCTCGAACCACAGTGTCTCCTGGTTGCGCGATCACTTGCTTTATGATGAAGTTTTGGCAAATGATTAGAAATAAAACAAATGCCGGGAGAATATGTTAATACAAAATTATTTTTTTGAGTTTGAAGTAATCTGGCATAGTTTTAGCCAGCAAGCATTTTAAAAAAGTAACAGAATTTC
>JAMKCH010041422.1:0-13210 GCA_023653785.1 Ophioderma brevispina
CCCCACAACACACACCACACACATAAACACACACACAAAAGCATTACATTTGTCTGCATTTATTACTCCAAGACATGGATCCCTTCACATGTTGCTGCGATGGCTCCACAATCAGTCTTCCCCACAATACTTTCCAATTTCTGCAAGGTTTTAATGGTTCCCTGCCTCAAGGTCTTTGGAAAGAACTAATGTTGCTAAGAAGGTAAGTGACTCCATACTTGGCAATCTCGTTGGGTGTATTCGGAAGGGAACATCCAATATTGGTTAACATAAGACAAAACAAAGTGATTTAAAAATGATAAAACCATCTGTTTTTGTAACTTAAAGGTGCAACCAGAGATTCAAGTCCTCTCCATTTTTTCTGTGTATGTAGTGATTTCATAGAGATAAGATGCAGCAATAGATCCACTCCTTTTATTTGGTAATACATACAAATAACTTAAAATGAAAACAAAGGAGATTTGTCTATGCTTATTTCAATAGAAAACATACCGTATATCCTCTACTAAACGCCCCACCCCCTAATAAACGGCCCCCCCCACTGTTTTTTGTGATGAGAAACCCTCCACTAACATGCCCCCATTCCCCCCCCCCCACCAAACAAGTACATGTAGGGTTACATACTACGTGAACATCGTAATCTTACTTATAATAACACCAAACAAAAATTCCCCATGCTCATTCTGACTCCTCCTCAACACGCCATCCCTCGCGTCTCCGTCTGGACTGCAGAATTCTCCAGTACATTCACATTTAATACATGACTTTTCACTTCTATAAATCGCCTTCGTATTTTACTCCTCAGTTAAAAAGCAATGCTATTGTTCTTTTCCTAGGTTACCAAACCTGATCATGTCAATGAGCGACCTCCTCGATCAATGCAACCGGTTTTATGATTGCAATAAATTCTGGAAACCCCAGAGAGACAAGTTGCCATTGTTGCAGTGCCGGCTTCCTCCCCCCGAAGAGAATCGATCATCGATGTAATGTAAACAGAGCGTCCAAATCAACAACATTTGCATATTGGCAAGTTTTCATTTCAACCTCTGTCAAGATCATTAACATTACCACTAATTATACAAACAATGCAACACACGTCAGTAAAAACATTTAAAATAACCTTAAAATTATATAGAAATTCTTCATAATAAATTCAGATGTCAAGGACTTAAAAATTTTGAAGAAAAATATTAAAGAAAAAAAACTTCACGCACTGGTTTTGGAATCCCTGCCGAGCAAAACGGAACCCCGGCCCTGGGGAAATCCCCTCTTGGGAAAATGATGCGGCCGATAAGCTTTGTATCAATTGGTAATTGAAATTGACCAAAGACGCCAGTGTCAAACATTGCAAAAGTAAGTAAAGGGAGTCGGAAGGCACTAGAACTTGTGTTTAGTTGGAGTAAGGTATTAAAATACAACTTTTGTTTTTTAAGCAACTGGAAATACTGTGTGACCCTGTTTTGGTTCTCTCTCGCAAATGTTCATGCGTAATTTAAGGTGAATTGGGTTCGCGGCGAATTCCAGCACTGCAGATTGACCTCTCGACATGAAAATATGATCCGAACGCAAAAAACTGAGGCCGGACGCAATTATTTTACTAGTGTGAAAAAATGTGAATCCATTCTGGACGATAAACGGCGATATCCAAGCCAACGGGAGGAGGACTAGAAGTACTTTGCAAACTTACCTTCAGTTCTACCACAAAGACGTTAATGCGTCGGCTGAAAACACTCATTTAAGGTAAATATTCATCGGAAAATTCACCACGAATACCGCCCCCTTTTAGAAAATGCACCGCCCCCGGGGCGTTTATTAGAGGATATCCGGTAGGCCTGAATTTCGTATTTGCTACTACCTATACGGAAATTAGAAATTTCACACAAGTTTTGACCAAGACACAGTTTCACAGCTCAATCCTTACAGAGGGGATATTTTTTATATAAGGCTTTACACCAGTGCCAAAATCAGAATTTTCACATTTTTGGGGGAAATGTTATTTGAAAATTTCTCGTTGCCCTTTAAAAGCCAAGACATAAGTAAAGAGAACAAAGTTTTATTACTGATGTTAAGGTACAATACAATGTGTAAGAATAGTCAATATTTCAAAATATAGTCAATAAATACAATAAAATCCTGTTAAAACACTAAAGGTGCAACGAGAGATCTGGAGGCACCAAAACTATATGTATCAGAACAGTAATTCAAAATAGATGTAAACATCCATAGATTTCTTACATTGTATTATGCTACGAAAGTCTTAAAGAGATCGCAGAAAAAGGTGATCTTGATTAGTGAGATTTCAATGGAAAACATAGGCCTGAATTTCGTAGTTTTGCTCCTAGTACGAAATTAGAAAAAGGCCACAATTTTCATTATGTCAAAGAAACATTTCTAGTTCTCCTTCAACAAATGGATATTTTTGATGGAAAGCTGCACATCAGGGCAAAAAATCAGAACTTGCCATTTTTTAGGGACACCTGATATGTGAAAATCTTCTCGTTGCACCTTTAGATGACGGCATCAGTAATTTTACAATGTTGTCATATGTGACTACATCTTGCTTTTCCTGAATTATGTTCATCGTACGACATGTTTGTTTACTCTGAGTTTTAAAAAGAGTCCACGTCTGAGAAGTCTTCTGAGAATCTTGGTAAGAATGGATTCAAATTCTCACTGAAATTCCATCCTCTTATCTTCCATCCAACAACACAACTTTTGAGTTATTGCAAATGTTTGATTTATTCTTAGATCACAAATTATTCAAACTTTTTGATTTTTTTAGTGCTGAATTTTGTTTAAAATTATGCTGCATTTGCATTTAGAATCCTTTGGACTAGCACCATGAATACATGCCAAGAAAATATGTAAGGGTTCATCAGTACAGTAAACTACAAGTAATGTCAGAGGTGAAGTAATGTATTGTGAACACACTTATAATCAAAAGGAAATAAATGATTGGAAATGAAATCATGGAATTCAAAGATTTGTTCAACTCTTAATCACATACCTGGATTCTGCCAAAAGCGTGATAGATCATCGGCACCACCTATCAAAAATAAAATTCAAGGCAATGAGATATAAATAGGTTTTAAAGGGGGATGGTCCAATTTAAGTATATAAAGTTTTCATCTTGATAGAAGGGTCTTCACCCCAAAACCCCCATCTGTAAAGTTTCATGCTGATATATCAATTCGTTTTGCTGTGAGAGCTAAAAAAAAAAACAATTCTATAAGCCCCATAGAGTACTGTGTAAATGTAATATTGGACGACCAAAATGGGGCACATTTTCGCTCATAACTTTCAAACCAAACATCCTTTAGCCCTCAGATTTCACAGGGAAAATGAGATAAATAGTAGCTTTCTTCAGATACCAAAATTTTGACTGCTTCCGGTAAAATTTGGGGTTCGGGAGACAAGACTAATAGCGATTGGACCATGGCCCTTCAACAAGTTCATGTTCCTGCAAATATAAGGGTCTCACTTTTATTTCACTGTCTCTTCGGCTTTCTTCAGAAACTGAAATGACACACCTCATTATAAGACTATAATCACTTACCGCTAGTTAAAGAAACAATGTTTATCACAAAAGCCAAAATTACAAAACAAAGCTTTCCTGTTTATCCGCACACCTCTCTACATGTGTGTCCCACTGTACATCACACATCTGCTTTGGTAGTGTTGAAGCTTGCAAGGTGTGCCAACACCATTCTATATCAACTTACAGTGTAAAGAGTCTTGAATATGTGGTGGTAAACAACATTAAATTGTATTTAATTTTGAATAAGAAAAGTGAAAGTGAAAGTTTTTGGTGACTAACATCACGAAAAAATAGGGACCGCGGTCCCAAATAGTCGTCCTTAATGTTTGTTGAAGATAAGTGTCAATGTATAAGCATCCGAAGTATACATAAGATCTGACCCTAAGTGACACATGAATGACCTTGACCTTCTCATCTGTGACCCCACATAGACCCCTTGCTGACATGTATAAAGCATACCAAGTAATGAACTTGATCCTCACTGCAACTAAAGCTCTACAACCTTTAACCAAGTCCTTACTTACATGCACATATATATGACTCGAGTGATCCCGAATGACCTTGATCTCTCCTCTGTGAACCCCACATAAGATCCCTTGTGTCAATATATAAGCATACAAGGAGGAAGTTGATCCATCAACTGCACTAACTGCTAGACAACATTTTAACCAAAAGTGTAACACCACCATGCACAAGATATACCCCTGGACCCCTGAACGACCTTGACCTCCTCATCGGGCCCCACATAAGACCCCTTGCAATAAGAAAGAATATCAAACTTCCCACAGATGCATTGCTTTCCAATGGAAGTGTTTGTACAGGTAGTCATGTGAATCGTTAGAGATGAAACCTTCTTTAAACTGCAAGTTTGTGATCAGTTACTATCAATTTAGTCCGTTTTCATCTCTAACATTCACATCATAAGCTGTACAAAAACTCCATTGGAAGCAATGTATTTTGGGAAGCTACTGAAATCCTCTCTTCCTTGCATCAATGTATAAGCATGCAAAGTATGAACATATCCATTTACTGCACTAAAATGCTAGATGGTCAAATTTTATTAAGTGCAAAGGTGTCTTCCAAAAGTTTGACACACACACAGACTGACACTCCATGAATCAGTGCGGCCCATCCAGGCGTGCCAAAGGTCGTTCCTATCGTATAACCTAACAAAACAGGCTTACTGCCCCATTGTTATGTGCAAGTTGTATTCTGTTCATGTGTGACTTGTTGCCCAATGGAAAAAGCTGTAGGCCATGAACAGTGGATCTGGGTTTCAGTTCATTTTGCAATGCCATAATTTTAATCACCATATGTGTCGAGTTTATTGCAGATAGGGTAGAGAGCATCCACTTTAAAGATTGTTTCTGGTAATTTCAAGTTTTTATTGGGCTTGTCAACAACAAAAATACTTACAGGAACACAATTCATAACAAAAAGTCCTAATTGTACACGCCCATTGGGGGGGGGGGTCTGGCAACCACACACCCAAATTCCACAAGGGGGCAAAAGGTCCCATTTGCTGAATTTTTGCTCATAAAAGGTCAAAAATTTAGAAAAGTTGCCAAAGTCTACTTTTTTGGTGATGAGATGTTCACAAAAATTAAAATATTACCATTTTAAAGGGGTTAGGTCCACTTTTACAAAAGTCCACTTTTTCGAAGACTCACACTCTCTCTTATTATCTTTCTATTGTATCTTTTCCAAAACCATGAAAAATATTCAATTTTTTAAAAAGTTGCTCCTGTTCCCTGGGAATAGGCATGAACCAGGGGCAATTTCCTGAGAACCAGGGGCAATTTCAAAAATCAATACAATAGCTACGAAAAAAAAAGCACTAACACTGTTTCTGGCTACTTACAATTCATTGTCTGACATTGAAACAATTGAAGAAACAATAAATAACCCGAAATGTACTCATACAATACCTGTATACTCGTTTATTACTAGTTAAATGCTACTGTTTGCAGCCAAAACTTTTATTGATTTCACACAGCCGCACACCCTGTCCCCTTGTACAAGAATTTGTTATGACGTCATGTTTTTCAATACATTAATCTGTTGATTGGGTCGTCCGATGTACTTAGGCTCTTGTCACCAATAGAGACGTTATGAAACTTATTCTTAATATCTTTCATGCTGGATATCAATATCTTTCCACCACGTGTACGGATAGCAAGATCAAAGCTTGACTGGGAATCAAAATGGTAGCTGACTAAGCTGAGGTTTGTTTACGGTCAATTTGACAGTGACTGTACTTTGTTGTCTCAGTGGACAAAATACACTGATTTTTTTAGCTCTTTGCAAGTACAGGTAAAATACACACTCAAAGACAAGTTGATACCATTATCAATCGCAACTTATAAATATAGCAATTATTTTATAAGTTTTTCCTGTTAATTATTCAGCTCACTGGCATTTTTTACAATGTACATTTGCGCCTGGCTACTATTTTTTTTCGCCATTCCCAGTCGCATTGCATGCTTTACTGGCGCAAATTTGCGCCCTTGCGCCTGTTATTTTGAGGATTGAATCCTGCATTTACAGCCCTAATTGATACAATTTTATGCTGAAGAATCTATCCCTATCTTCACCTAAACCATGGGATGTTAGTCTAGAAGCCAGGTGTCACAATGTCTGCATAGTAATGATTCCTACAGCTCTTGACAAAATCAGCTTCTTGGTCCAATATTGCTGTTAAGAAAAAATGATACAAATCATTTGCAATTTAGCTCAAATTGCCACTATCTAACCTCCGAGGTCTACAGGCTGATTTCTATTGTTGTACATTGGGTTATATGACATATCCAATATGAGACATTGTAAGAAATGCTTAAAGTGCATTTCGTTATTCCTGCACCTTCTGTTTAGTCATGGTTCCTAGACAATCCGGGAAAAGCTTATTCACAAAATTTGATGATCTCGAGCTTGCGTTTTTGTGTTAATGAGCAATTGCTTTTTCCCAAGGGCCCATAGGCCCCTGTGCTGTATTTTCTGTCTGTTTTACGGACAGAAAAATCCAAAATTGCAAATTTCTTACGATACAATTCAAATTTGGCACGTAAGATTTTAGATTTAGGTACAATGGATTACTAAGGCAAACTGTTCAGATATAGAAAATCTCAACCTTTTTTGAGGTACTCGGACGGGGGGACGAGATTGTGGATCACGAAATGCCCCTTTAAAGGTGTTTATAATTATTAATTTCACGTGATGAAATGAAATTGAAAATGGATAAGGGAATCGGCAGACTGTCACAGGCAGAGCTGGCCAGATCCGTGGGCAAAACTGTACCCACTGTGACATCATCGAAACCATTTGCCAAACGCTGTTTAAAAAGTTTCTCATTGTGGGCGCTACTTGGGTGGTGATGTTTTCATCTCACTCTCTCAACAGTGCACCAATTTGTTTTAACCAAATGCAATTTAATGAATCACCACATTTGTCCCTTCAAATTGATACCAAATATAGTTCCCATTTTTACTTCATATAATGTTCAATGTTAACTTACAACAATAGTGGTGAGTGAAATTTTGTTTCCGGAATTTCAGCACCTTACCCATCCCAATTTTTCTGAAAATTGGCCACAGAGCAATTTGTTTAAAGTCTGGTTACAACACTGACATACACTTATTAGGGAGTCACTGTAAAACTAAAGATGTCAAGTGATGGTCTTGATTCAATGATAACATTTTTACCACTGCTCTATCTGCAATGAAATATGATCATACAAAATTCATTGACAATTACTTGATTTGTTCAATTGTCAATTCTTAGCTTTATGTGTTTACAACACTGCACCTCCAGAGAACCTGAGAGCATGAGAGACACATACCTGCATGCAAGCACATCACCACCACTCACATAACACACATACACACACACATAAGGTCAGGTGAATTTGAAATGGGAAGTCAGTGACTTTTGATTTTAGCAGAGAAATTCAAGAAATTCTTAGGGAAAATCAGGATAATGCTGAATAGTCCCGTGGTTGCCTTATGTATTCCCATGGCCTTTAGATGTTTATTTTGTTTATATTCCTTAGGTTGTTCATTATGATGTGATTGAACAAAAAAAATATGGTGCCAATTTTTTCGAGCATATTTTCATATTTTTTATGCATATTAAAAATGCGTCATAATACTCAATAAATAAGTGTGGAACATACCAATTTCCCTTACATAAGGGCAGAAAGTTACATTATATCTATTTTGAATATCAAAGAACCCATTAACATAGGATATTTGGCATTATGTGGCATATTGTATACATTTGCATAATTGTATTTAATTTGCATAATTGTTGAGCAAATTAGGAAGGGTTTGGAGGGAGGAGACGGTAAAGGGTCAAAGGTGTCGAGAAGAAGAGGCGACGGGAAAGTGCGGAGGTAAGAAATACACATATAATGGCACCATTCCGGAATATTTCTGATGAATATTCCCACTTGTTCAACCGTTCATATCTGTTTTATGCAAATTAAAGACACTATCAGTGATTTGAAAAATATTTTAAATGTGTCAGTGACAGCTTCAAAGTGAAGGATAGTCCTGTAGAATTCTTATAAAGTTACCTTTTCCACTGAAATTGACCGAAAATGAAGAAAACTGCAGTGTTCCAAGATACACGATTCTCCATCATACTTGTTTGTAGTAAGTGTCTGTAACGACAGTAATGACTAAAATCTCCACACCGATTCTGTCCTATTATGTTGCTCTGGTCTTAATCATTTGCCAGGGTATGTTAGGATACCTGTACTTGTTACAATACTGTAAAAATCTGCATTTTTGATGATTTTTCAATTTGCTGATTTACAATCCCTGATAATGTCTTAAGTATACTTCTCGACAAGAAATTTGCATAATTGGCCCTTAATAAAATTTTAGTAGAAACAAAAAATTTTTTCACATATCTGCGTAAATATTTGAAGTATGATTTCGAAATTCAGTATGCAATGGTTTATTAAAATAAAATCGTTGCTTTAAATATGTTATGGCAAATTGTTTAAAAATTAATATTGCAATAGATTGAGACGAGGATAGTTGAAAAGGGCTTACACGCACCCACCGCCATGGCCCGATGGTTTTTGGAATTGCACCTGAACTGAGTTCGTTTAGTGAATGAAGCTAATAATTTGGGTGGGCAATGTCTCACAAAGGTCGTCAATCCATCATGACTTGTCAGACGCCAAATTGGAAGAGTATGGCCAAATGGCGTCAATTGAGAGAGGTCCGGCAGTGACCGATCCATTCCTCATAGAAGACGATGCTCATCATATGTAACAAAGCAATTATGTCCGAGTCGGTAAGCAGAGGCCTGTATTGCAGCAGAACATATTGGAGTCCATAGAATAAGGCAATCTTGAAGTTATGGAAGGTCGGCAGGAAACGCTCAAAAAGCAAGAAGCCGCCTCTGTGGCAGCAATCAAGATACATAGCATTATTCGCACCGCTTTCTGTTGTGACACTGTCGCGTCCAGATATTGACTTGAAGGCATGTATATCAATCACAGCGAGTACGCGTTGTGCGGAATATCCTCCCGCTCACTCCTCTTGTTGTACCTGCGATCGTGTGTTTGCCTAAAGACGTAAGTTGATGGGCATAACTCGGCAAGACATTTTGAAAAGTCTCTCCTTCTGCCAAATTCCCGTATCCCGTATTCCCGTTAGTGTCCGTTTACGCTTAGATTTATTGTTTTTTGTTGTTTGTCTCTTTTTTTTTGTTATGTTAGTTACCTATGTAATTTTCCCTATATTACCTTACCCAACCCCTTACTTGTATCATTATTGTAATGATTGAGTATATGATATGTAGTACAGGGCCAGCAATAACGATAAGCCCTATCGGGTTTGTCTTTACTGTTCCTAGCATATAATATCATATACCTCACCAGTTTTTCTTAGTACAGTCTACAATTGGATACGTTATGTATTATTATATATTATAAACTGTATTATTCATTGCTGTCCGTACGAATGTTCATGCTGATAAATTGAATTGAATTGAATATTGGAAAGGCTTGCTCAAAACCAACAACGGACAATAGTGGCACAACAAGTCCAAGCACAGCACGGAAGGGTTCAATCTTGACGGTATGGCCGTGGTCCAGGCAATTGGAACACTTCCTGGGGGAAAACTGTAAAGACCTTGCAATCAACCTTTTGCATATCTTGATTCAAATGCCTTTTGATGAAGTTCATTTTTTATATTTTACCGTATATGACATCCTCCCGTTCCCAGCTCCCTGAGACAGAACACCGCCATTTTGGCGGCAAGGACTCAAAGAACATTTCTTACATATAGCTCCCGATGATCAGTAATTGAAAAGGTACCTCTGAAGCAACTCTGAATAACCAAGACCATAAGCAAGGTTAAGCTCTCTATCTGGGCATCACACATCTTGACAGTCACAGGACCTGAGAAAACATATGTGATGACACTTGTTGAAGAATGCAAATCAAACAAGCTTGCATTGATCATCTCGCACGTTTCTCATGAGAGGCAGACATCTAGAATGCTTCTCAAACCATCTTCACACGCCTTATGCTCTCTCAGAGAGGTGCAATCTGGTATACAGCACCCTTATACAGATGTGATTAGTATCTATTATCCTCGCTCTGTGGTGTTACAAGGATTTGTGTCCTGCAACATCGATGATTGGAACAGCAACCATAACGGCGAACTGTTTGAGTAGGGCCCTATACACATGAAGACAGTGACGGCACTAGGCATTCAAAGAGCTCAGCACTTGCCGTGCTGTCCTTCATGGATTGACCAGACCGCACGGTTCTGTGGAAAATCAAAGGTTTCAATGTTGGAATACAATGCAGAAACTAATGAAAGCGATTTGGCTGAACATAAGTAATCTGAGAGCGCTACGTATGCCACTGTGTGTTTCCGGGACATCAATCTCTTCTGAAATTCAATGCGTTGGTTTCTCTCAGTAAGTGTCAATACTGGATAGAAGGTTTACCATCATATTACGGCAGGGTTGCCCTTGTGGAAGAAATCAGAAGTGGCAAATTATGTCACAATGGGTTTGGAAGCAATGGTTGCACTGCATCTCCCAATCTGCCCCCACCAACTTCTCATGTATTGCATCTGTGGAATGATCGGCTAATTCCTATTCCAACTTTTTTCAGCATTACTGCACCACCGAGCTGTAATTTGGCAACTTTGGAAATGCGGATTACAGGATGTTTCCACAATGAAATTGCCATGTCGCAAACCACAAGCTGAAATGTACAGACTGTGTACTGGATGCGAAGGGTTGTGAGAACACAAGTGTGAACATACAGACAGGGCGATAGGACGGCGAAGACGACGTTCTTGAAATGTAACTGGTGCATTGACGAGTCAGTGGGGGGGGCAGATTCAAGATATGTATGAAAAAGTTATTGGGGATTTTCAACTCTCAAAGTTAACAACATTACCTAGAAGAGTATTCATTCAAGTTTGATCTATGGTGCTTATCATTAAAATGCATATCTGACTGAATGATATAAAAAGAAAATCATATATTGTACTGAAAGTATATGGCACTGTTGTTATATATTAAACTGCCATTAACATAGCAATGGCTTAAAAATTCCATGTTCCGTTTGCCTCCATGACCTCCTAAGCTACCGGTCTCTGTAGTAGGTCCGTGGGTTTGGTGGGTCATGCCATCTAAAACAAAGAAATAAACACCACGGGGGTCAAAGTATTGCAACATGCAGAAGAGCATTTATATTCAGGAAATTAGGTTTTAAAATTGTAACCATGAGTTCCTGACTACACATAATGTCATTGTTTTCAAAGTTGTGATTTTGAAACAGATGCTGTTTTCCAAGAATCAAGTAGGACTAAATATGTTTAATTTTGATTGTCGTGATCCTAAATATGGCGGTTTTAAGGTAGCTTGTGCTAATGATAACTTGCCGATGTTACTCCAGAAGAAATACAGCCACAGAACGTCAAAAATGCTGCAAAATAGTCGCTAAATGAACTCAATGGGTCGGTCAGGGTCTACTGTAAATGTTTTAGGGCGAAAATCGAAGTGATTGTGTGGACTGGTATGAGATATGTCAATTAAGATGGGAGCACGTTCATCACCTTTTGGACTCTGAATTTTTAATGGCAAGAAAAAAGGTCACATGATAATTGAAAACAACTTTAATGGTGCCGTTGACCGTGCTGGCTTGTCATCTACCATTAACGCGCATTAGACATGATTTTAACGTAAACCAATGTGTTTATCATTTGAATTACATTCGGTGTCTCCTAATTTCTCGAAGTTTTCGAAGACCACTGTCTTTCCCATTTACTTTAATCTCATTTCCTTTCTCGGTCCACCACCACTCTTATTGTTCTTCTCCCCTAAATGTAAAGTATAGCAATAATAACCCCTAAAATTCTTAAGTGGCCTGCTTTGAAGCCATTTCTCTTGTTTCTGGTGTCTGTTTCCTTCCTGGCGTGCAATCGGCAGTTTATCGTTCCATTCCTTTAATCCGCCATATTATACTCCATTATTGTTCCCCTATTTTATACATGTATACTTACGAATGATCCACTAGTGCAATTTGTTTGTGCTCAAAAGGCCTTCATACAACCCCTATTCCACATTAACAATTTGGTGTGCCCCATGCCTAGTAGCGGTCGCCATGCTACATCGGTACGCCCAACCATCTGATGTCACTGGTGTCCAGAATCCTTTGCTCATTTTTTTGTACTTCCCCAATGCTCCCACTTTGCGGGGAAGGCCTGGATGAGGGTGAAACTAGTTGGATCATTCGGAATGTATACATGTATAAATAGAACAATCTCTCCACAACCTTGGTGATATATTCTCTTTTTAGATCCATTATCATACCATTACGAAATGATCCACTAGTGATGACTGCCACACACTGGGGGGCACTAGGTGGAGAAGTGGAGCCGGTAGTCTCAGTTGTAGCGGGGTTTTCGCCAGTGAAGTTTTAATGGAACTGAAATAATTTTGCCCCAAGATACTGCCATATATATATAAAACATGATCACATGTTTACATCAGCACATCTTTATCAAAGCACTAAAAGTTATAATAAAACCAGCACTCCTCACCTTATGAGCATATTATAGTGATGCATGGCATCCCTCCTCTTACTCGGACTGCTTTGCTGACAGGATGTTTTTGGCCACTATTTTGGTTACTTGTAAGGACGTCTTTCATATAAATATTCTGAAACGCTTTTTGGCGTCCTCCATCCTGCTGCTTTCCATTATATCAATTATGTTTCACTCCTAAGTGAAAAGCCCCAGATGTTGCCTGACTTCTAATTCATGAGCATGCGGGTTATAGGCGATGTTACTGTCCAGTGACAAGACTTTCACTTTCAAAGCATCAAGATGAGGGAAGTGACCCCAGCGTGAAAAAAGTTTGCTTGTTGCAGGTTGTAAGGTTTAGTTGTAGTGATGAAGACGTGGTCAGAATATTGAGAATCCATAGATTTCCTTCCTAAGAAGGCAGTAAGGTGGTAATAATGTCGAAGATCTCGACTGACACCAGCGTTTATTCTCCAGATCAGTAGTAATTCTGGGAAGCTCTGGAAGAACGTATAGGCTGAGGGGCATAATTGAGTGTCTGTGATTTGGCCATGCGAACTAAGCACGCGGAAGAGAGTGCCATAGTTAGAATCTGAGAATCTCATATACTCT
>JAMKCH010041423.1:0-56432 GCA_023653785.1 Ophioderma brevispina
TGCAACATTTAATGGGAAAAAAATGGTACTTTTAACAGAGCCTCTTCCCCAAGGCAATGTTAATCCGAGTCATTTTTGTCCACACCTAGCTAGTCGCTCTCACAATTCATTCTTGGGGGTGGGAGGATTATCTTAATGGCAGAGCTCTGGCTTTTGACCAATGTGTTTGCCCAAATTAAATATTAGTTGTGCACCATGGGATGATTCCAATCATTGTTTCAAGTGTTCCCAACTATTTTTCTGTGAAGGAAGTAAAGACTAGAACTTTGGACCGATTACACCTTGGGGCGTGCTTGGACACGACGTTAAAAGTCCATTGCCCAATCGCTAATAGCCTCATCCCAGAACGCCCCGATTTTACCGCAC
Source organism: Ophioderma brevispina (assembly GCA_023653785.1). Lineage (NCBI taxonomy): Eukaryota > Metazoa > Echinodermata > Ophiuroidea > Amphilepidida > Ophiodermatidae > Ophioderma > Ophioderma brevispina. The sequence continues at coordinate 367 of JAMKCH010041423.1, forward strand.
CAGTGATCAACTTAAGGCTATTTGAAGAAGTTACTATTTTTCTCTCATTTACCCGATGAATTCTAGGGCTAAAGAATATTGAGTTTGGAAGGTATGAGTGAAAATATGACCATTTGGGTCGACCAAATTAATTTTACACCAGCACTCTATGGGGTTACAATCACGTTTTTGAGGTCTCACTCAAAACGGATTGAAATATCGGGCGCAAAATTAAAACTCAACAGATAGGGTTTTTGGGGTGAAGTCCATTCTAATCAAGATGAAAACTTCATCTTAATTTGGGCCATCCCCCTTTAAAGTTTACAGCCATGAAGATAATCACAGATGGGACCAACACAAGGAATTTGAGTACTTTATTTAATTAGTGTTGTCCGCAGTGCTCATTTCACTTGCATTTGAATGCTCCCATTGAATTGAACACAAACAAATGCCTTGACCCCTGTGTGTCAGTTGAATAGGAGCATGTGATGAACATTCAAATGAGTGCTACCGACAGGGCGCGCCGAGAGAATTGCGCCGCTGGGGGGACCTTGGAGTTACGGGCCCCCCTTTTACAACTTCGTTTTCCAGAACCCCATCCCAGGGGAAAATTTGAAGTACAAGTGGCGCGGGTTTTGTGGGAGCTGTGTAATTTCAAACTTAAATAATAGAGGTGTTTTTTGTTTAAATTATCATATATTGTAATTTATGACTATGATCTAAAATGTGCCCCATTTTGGTTGACCAATATTCATTTACACAGTACTCTGTCTGCGGTGCTTACCATTGTTTTTTTTTTGGGGGGGGATGGGTTTTGGGTGAAGGCCATTCTTTCTATCAAGATGAAAAAAAACTTGATATACTTCCATCAGACATTCATTACAGTACCAAGAGGCTCCCCATACACTGAAAAGAAATACACTCCGTTTTTTATATTACCACTGAACCAGTGCAAAATGTAATTGAATCTTTGCACTCTATCGGGTTACAAAACCCTTTGACGAGCACTTAATTCCGTTTGTAAAGGAGCGGCGCTATCGACGCACAAGATGCATGGTCAGTGACCCAGAAACAGCAGATCGCCTTGTTGTGCCAATCAGAAGCAATTGCAATTTTTTTCACTGTAAATATGCAGAGAACAAGAAGTACGTCTCTCAAAGGTTTTCTGTTCCTGATAATAACCAGTGTTTATATAGCAGATTACAATGGGTTCCCATGCACCCCTCCTTAAAACTAATTTCTAACATGATTTTTAGGATATCTAGACAGAATTTTGATGTTTCCAAAATCCCGATATTGTCCCACAGGGTTTGTTTGGTGGCCATCCTGGTTTAAAGAGATCAGTCATATTGGGGCAATCTACACGGCAGCGCCTATCCATATCGGATCCTTTTCCCCGGATCCAGATCACGAGAGACCGTTTATAGAACTCTACAAACGGCGCAGTGAGTGCCGAAAGTAGACGCGACCTTTCGAAGCGTAATGTGTACAAATGCTACGCGGAACCTTGGTGATCGAGGATACTTTACGCGTCCAACCTAAAATTAGCAAAATAAAAGTGCCGACCCTCACCAATCGTGTAACACGAACCATGTACGCTTTGCAGATTCTCGGACTTGCCCGTGTAGAGGCAACTAGATACGAGATTCTGGATCCGATCGTGATCTGCGCTGCGGTGTAGATTGCCCCATAAAGTGTTGAATTTAGTTAAAGGTATCTCAAATGAAATGGGTTTAGCACCAAGATATGGGGTGAAAATGTGATAAAGGTTCATTGCACTTTGAGTGGTCATTGTACAGGGGGACCAAACTTTCAAACTGCATGGATCTTGACAATTTTGGTATCAAATTATAGGTACGGAGCATTAGCATCCAGCAAGGTAATGAGTTTGCACTATCTAAGGTTTAGTTAGGTTGGTAAAATTTTGGTGTAAATTTACCTCTTACAAATTTGTAATTGTTTTGTATGGGACTTAAGGACTACTCGTCCCTCTTTTCCTAAACAATAATCCAAACAAAATATCCTGAAATTGTGGAAACTGCCCATTTCCAGAGTGCTCATGCTCATACCAACAATTTGACACCGATTCTTTTTTCAATATTGAAGCATTTTTCAAAAATTGGCCTCTGTAAAAATGACCAATCAAGAGTTCAATGACCTTATCACATTTTCACCTATACCAATAACTAAGCATCACAAATTGCCAAATTAAACATCATTTTTCTTATTCCTTATGATGCGGCAAATCATTTTGAACACCCACCTTTCAACTAAATCAAACCACTTTTGTAGAAAACTGATGCGCTTTAGATTCAAGATGGCGGCCAAACATACCTGGTGGGACATATTGCTTTTAGTGGGGGGGGGGGGGGGGTACATCAAAATTCTTTAAGGAATGTCCTAGAGATTCTAAAAATCATTGTTATCATTTAGTTTTTTTTGGGGGGGGTGCAAGGGACCCATGAATCTTCTAGACGATTAGTAGGGATATTAGACCAGATTTTCAAATTCAAATGTATTTCAAAGTCTTTGATTTCCCTATTGGATAAACAGAACAAAAAATATTTTTAAAAAAAACCTAAAGAATCCATTGAACAGATCACAATTACAGATTTTTCAATATTTTATTCATTTTCGAGAGCTTTCCCTGAAAGTTTACCTATGGTAAGCGTAACTATCGGGGTACCAACGAAATTTAACCAAAGTCAAAAATCCCGAAGTGATCCTGTTTTGAGTTTTTACAAAAAACTTGGTAGAAAAGGACAAAAATAAACAAAGTGGCCATGTTGTGAAGCCTTAAAAATATGACTCCAAGAATTCCTAAAGTGCAAAAAATGGAGCAAAATGGGGGCAAAATTGAGGAAAAATGTGAAAATCTCTGAGCAAATATACCAAATCGGACTTGATTTTAAGTCCTTCAAGCAGGTAGTCTATACATCGTCATGAATGATGGATCCAAATTTGGCAAATTTGGATTTCTCTGAAATCACCTCGAAATTTTACCTGAAACGTCCCGAGACCCACGAAACCGCTGGCTCTTTATGTTCATTGACTCAGGTTTGCATGATTTCTACAGTTTTAACACAACACGTTTGGTTAACTTAAGCGATTCCCATCATTGGGGAAAAAAGGTGCCTTGAACTGGGAACCTCCGTATCTGGACGCTCTAACGATAGTACCTTTTTGCAAAAAAATTTACAGAATATTATGACCCTCGATAACCCAATCCTTCTGGGTCTCACATGCACCATTGGGCAACCGCAACTAAGCGTCATTTTGTGCCTTTGCCTAATGTGTGTCACTGTGGCAGCGCTTAATTAAGAATGTACATGATCGTATAAGGCCTCCCGCGTACATTGTATTTTGCTCCGAACTTTTCTGATGTTCATTTGAGATGTCCCTATTGAGCTAACAAGCCATTAGATTAGTACAGCTCTCCTTAAGGACAGTGTCAACCCGGGTGGCTGAGTTTTCCGAGTATCTATTTTGGTTTGTCACTTTGGCAAATATTTGATTATTTTTGTATGTAAACGTATACCCTTTCTCGAAGAAACTTGGGACGATGAATCCGATGGTGGCACCAGATTAATGTAAAACTTCCGTATTTTGAGAAAAATACAAAAAAACCTGATTTTGCCCCAAAATTTCCGACAGCATAAACAAAAAACAATTTGAGTTTTCATGATTTCTTATGTTATTTTTATAAACACGACAAATAACTTTATCTTTGAACTTCCAAATTAAATATTTTGTGCAAGTGATGAAAAGACATCTTTATACACTATTGAATCAATCATATTTTGTCTCTTTAACTCCAGAAATGGAGAAGAAATTGAAATTTGCATCTGGTCTAAATTAGCATTGGTTTTACATTTTCAATATTTTTTGTTTTTTCCAAGATGCGTTCTGCAAGTACCTTAAAACATGCCACATGCTTCCTTCACACAGCAAAAATTCACCACACGACGTGATCCTGCGGCCTTGCGCCTGAAGGGGGGCGTGAAATGTGCTTAAATTCACGCCGTTAAGACTGTGGTTTTTGTGACTTTAAATGTTCAAATCGCTGTTTAAATCGGCAAAAAATAACAGCTCAGGATTGTCTGCAGTGGATCACCTTTGTTGGTAACATAGAACACCCTGGTTGATGTTTAAATGGTGCAAAAATTCAGAAATTCGTGTAAAAAAAAAGCACTAGGTTTGACCTCTGCCCTTATACTGTTAAATTAATCTATTGCTCTTTACCACCCTGGCTTGTTAGCTATTTGTTATATTGGCTGTGCTAGTAATACAGAGATTGACCGTTTCGAATCCTGCCTTTTTTTAGTGGGCAACCACTACTGGTCTTGAGACTTGCAACAAACGCAAATGACCAATTGTTTTCTGTTCCAAATAGTTTTTACTGTTGGTGTAAATATGTGTAAGATAATTCATTGTAATTTATACACACTGAAGGCTGATCCACTTGAGCTGTTGAACTCTAGTCTTTGGTAATTATGTTGATCGATTTTGATTAAAAAATGCAGTGTGGTCATTTTGATTTAAATAACATCAGCTGGCTTTTATGTATATATTACCTAATTTCCATAACATTGTAGTTTTTCTCTTTGTGTCATTACTCAAATACTTGCAGTCGAATTAGAGGGATGATTTCAGAATTGCCATCATACAATGCACTTTGTGGTTAGCATGGTGTCAAGTAATGGGTCACTTACCGCACCACAGATTCTAACAAGAGAAATATCGTCAGCTTCCCACATGCATTGCTTCCATTGGCATTTTTTGTACTGGTAGTCATGTGAACATTGAGAAGAACTCTTCTTAAAAGTCAAGTTTGCAATCAGATTGTTATAATCCTGTGTTCATATCTACGATTCACTCAATACCTTTACAAAAACCCCATCGAAGCAATGCTTGGTGGGAAGGTACTGATTTATGTGTGATATTTGAGTTTATTTTCAAGGTCAAAGTCCAAACATCATTTATCAATTTATTAGCCTCAGAGTCTTTTCTTGTACTATCAACTGCCTACTAGAGAGTTAAGAGAGATTAAATACTATTTTCTACAGAATTCAATGGGATTTGACAGTGCAAATGACAGTTGCACCCTGTGATTACTAGTTTGCTGGGAATTGTGGGGGGCTTTCTGAAACTCCTCCTGCAGCAGATTGTTTCTTCTTCCTAAAAGGTGCACTTCTATTTTATTTTTATCCTTGAAACCTAAATGCAAGCAATCTCAATTTTACCTCAAAGACTCATTTACTCGTCCTGGGTCACAAATGTTTACTGCATCAAAATGAAAGTCTCCTTCATCCTCAAATTAGGGAATTGAGCATCTTAGATGATTATCTTAGTTCTAGTTGACTATTAATAAACAAAAAAAAAGTTTTATTTCCATATCTCGAGGTCGGCCTTTAAGCACCTGCTCCTCAGGAACTCAAGTTTTAAACTACATTTATTAAACTTTATCAAGTACTTTTTGTTTCAAAATGTATCCTATATGATGATGGGAGAAAAAAAATAATACGATAAAAAATTGAAAAGTGAACATTTTTACCATTAATCCATTCAATTCCAACATCTAACACTAAGCAAGATAAATGAAAAAAGGCTTTGTTGTTATCCCTCTGGCTTCCAAAGCAGGGGGACTATTGCTACAGCAGATGCTTTGATGTGTGTTGTGTCAGTTGTGTGTGTTCCATTTGATGGTTGACTGGTTTTTTTTTTTTGCGGTCGCCGCTTTAAGGAAAGTGTCAACCCTGAGATTCTGCGTATCTATTTTGGTTTGAATTTGCAAAATATTTGATTATTGTATGTAAAGTAGAACCATTCTAGAAAGAAAATTGGATGATGAACCCGATGGTGCATCAGAGTAATGTAAAACTTCCGTCATTTGAGAAATACTAAAAAAAAACATGATTTGGCCCCAAATTTTCGACAGCAGTACAAAAACATTGAATTTTCAATGATTTCTTATGTTACATTTAGAAACAAGACAAAATTTGTCTAGGGACGTTTTTTTCCTTTTAAAATAGAGATTACTTTTGAAATATAAGGGAAATGTCAAAAAGTGTGATTTTTACCTTTTTCCAAATTTTGAGGTAATATGGAGAATATCTTTAGTTAGAATCGAAAAATGAAAAATTGAGAAAACTGTTCCCAGAGAAGACTGACTGCTATCGTAGGAAAGTTAAACCTTACCTTTTACTTCGGTATTTTTGGAGTTATCTTGTCTGAAAATTTGCCAAATTTTTGCGAAAATTGAACATTGAGAAAATCTGTGTTTTAGTAAAAAAGGGACTTTTCACGCCATTTCAAGCTGTCTCTTTCTCAAATAACTATCTTTGAACTTCAAAATTTACTATGTTGTGCAAGTGATGGAAATACATCTTTATGCACTATTGAATCAAACATCCTTTGTCTCTAACTCCAGAAATCAGAAGAAATTGAAATTTCAACTGGTCTAAATTAGCGCTTTGTTATTACGCTTTTCAAATATTATTTTTGTTTTTCCAAGATTTGGTTCACGCAAAAGTCCATTAACCCGCTCACAGCTTCATTACGACAGTAAAAATCACCGCGTACGCGATGCTTGCGCCTTGCACTGAACCGCGTAAATGTGCGTAACTAAATTCCCGCCTTAAGAAACATGCTGCTCGGATTGTCTGAATTGGATAACCTTTGTTGGTAACGATAGAACACAGGTTGATGTTTAAAATGGTGCAAAAATCCGAAATTCCTGTGAAAACAAAAGCACTAGGGTTGACACTACCCTTAAGGCAGGAAGACACATAGGGAAAACTTGGTCAACTTGTTGTAGCCTGTTATTGATGTTGTGAAAAAGAGTTAACATTTACATGTAATATCCGCATACTTCAATGGGTTTAAACCCAACTTGAGTCATAGGTGCAACGTGAGATCCTGCATTTGTTGATATCAAAGGTCACATACAAAGGTCAGATGAGGTCAAGTTGTAAGAAGTTCAATTGGAACCAAACTTGGTTTATGTATATTACATGCAAACCCTCATTTGTATATGAGGTCAATGGTCACACGTCGAGGTCAGTGATCACGTCGAGGTCAATGATCACATGTCGAGGTCAACGTCACATAAGGCCTATCATTCACAAACCGCGACCGCAGTCGACACAAGCAGACCGAGGACCGCGATATTTTTGTATCTCCTGCCCAAATTGCTTGGGCCAATTGCAGGCAAACTTGATCAGAAGAACCACTGGCCCAAGGCTCAAATGTGGTGTAATGCGATTGTGGCGAGGTCATGTGGACCGATTAAAGGGGCATTCTTAAAAAATCTATCCATTCGTTTTCCCGCCAATCATCAAATGCTATGATCATCCTGCGACGTAGGTTTAATAGATGAATTGGTAAATATTTGTTATCAAATTCTGTATGGGTATTGGGTTTTAGGCCAACTCCCTTGAGCCACGTCCGGCCCATAACGGCACTTTAGAACTCCATCTTGGTGGACTCCATCTCAGTTACGGAAAACAATCAACTTGCGTATACGTGGCAGGAATATAACAAAATGGCCGACGCATATGACCCAGAATTTCAGGTGATGAATTTACTTTGAATAAATATCAAATCGAAAAGTAGCTCAGTTTGATCCTGAAGTTATTGTGCACAAGAATTATAGCCCATAAGATGTCAAAAGGCTATAAAATCAGGTTTTCAGTGGGAGGAATTCACAGCGATGTTGAGAGGTGAACTACACTGCCACGCATGCGCACTCCTTCCCTATATATCCTTTATCTATTTGTTTTTTCCACTACAAATCAAATGCCACTACAGTGGGCAATTAAAGCTAATTAAAGTTTAGGGTTAACATTGTTGACCACAGACAAATACACACACACACACACACACACTATGCAATCCCCTTATGGCAGAGGACTTATTCCGTACGCAACTTGTGTTCCAAGGCCACATCTTTTTGACTCATCTCATAGCGACGCTATTCACGATTATGTTTGCGCTTTATTCCGTTAATGTATTTATTTAAAAAGAACTACCTTCTGCCAGCTCGGATTGCGTGGCATTCGTCTACAGGTGATCGGCGAATCCTCCTCTTGGCCCAAAATTTTAATTATACGTAAATATTTTTAGAGTGAGGTGGAGTGAGCAATTGCAACAAAAACATCAGAGTCAGCGATTGAAATAGAAAAATAGTGAATAGCTGCCCTATGAGACGAGTCAAAAAGATGTGGTCCTGGAACACAAGTTGTGGACGAAATAAGGCCTTTGCTCCCCATGCTTTGCAGACGACACAAAAAGAGAAACGGTTTTGCTCCAGATTGCCTTTTACTATGCAGTCTGCAGCCAATTTTGGTTCTTTTACTATAAAAATACACACAATTACACACCTAAAGAAATGACAACAAAACACACGAAGTTCATTCATTCAAGGGCTAAAATGGTACTTCTATTTTCATTCCAGTAACAAAAGAAAACGATTCAGAATGGGAAGACTCCATTGAAGAAACAATGAAATATCAAATTACACAACAGAAAAAAAAAGTGCAGAAAAAAGAACTCAAAACCATGTAGAAAAATGGCAAAAAAAAACACTGTACTATATCAAAGAGCATAAATGTATAACAATTTCTTATGAAGAAAGTTCTTGCATGATTGTAATATGGAAGTATTAACAATTTTTATTACTATGAAAACAACTGCATAATTATAAACACTCTTGAGTTGTCGTCAATAAAGTACAGTGTTTCTATAATTTGACAACAAAAGTAAATTACATCAGATCTGTAGTTGAATAAATCTGACATTTTTTGCATGAAAAACACAAAATAAAATGTACACACTGAAATACCTGAACACTCCATTGTTTTAGCAGGTGAAATCTAGCACTCCAACACATGCAAAGAATTTGTACAACATCTTCTCTCCCACCCCTTATCAGATAATTGACCAGTCCAGAACGACACCATATTTGGCAATGTGAAATCTTGTTCATCCTTTTGACAATCATCATAAATACTCCGCCATGATCCAATCATTTTCGTCTACTCTCTCCCATCTCCTTTTCTATAAATACAAAACACTCTAAATCTATTATCACCACAAACTCTATCTAATATATTACACTCTGAACAAAAGCCACAATGGTTTTTTATACAAAACATATGGATGAAAACGATGACAACATTTGCACGTCTGCCCCTTGCTTGGGCCGTTCTGGACTCGCCAATTTTCAAAAAGAGAGTAACAACTTGTATATCGTTTTTTAATCTTTACTCCCATTTTCTCCTTTTCTGATTAGAGTACTGTGAAAGCACAAATTGATATCACCTAAAAATCGCAAATTGTTATTATTTTTGAGTTAAGCATCAGAACCAAGTCAAATCAGAAGAAATAGTCAACATAAAATAATAACAGTTGCACATAAAATGGTATTCCTAGCTATTCTACGTATGGAGCCGACTCCCACTGGGGAGACAGAATCCATGATTGCCACTCGTAAAAACATTACTATAGAATCAACTACCATATCATCAATTTAAGGCCTCAATTCACTGACCCCCTGATAGACATGTATACAAAGATTATGTATGTAATTTGACATCTGGGTACTATAAACAGTACCCAACCTATCAATACAGCTTTTCACACTGAGCAAAAGATCATTCAATCACCATTTGTTTGAAGACTAATATAGCTGTATTCTGAATACCGGATGCGCATGTGGAATAACATCTTGGTTATGATGTAAAAGTTTTCCAAAAGATTAACCCACTGCTGCTTTCATGAAATGCTTCTTTTAGAGGCATTTACAACAATGGTTGTCACTGAATTTTGAGAGCTGAGGTACATACAAGACCATCTTCTAAGTACGTTGGATTGTCACCTTGGTTTGTTTCCACACAGAAATCGTATGCTTTCCATCGAGAAACTTACCGACTCGAACAAGGACATTATCTTGGCAAATAGTCTGTAACACAAGTACAGAACATAAGTCCATGTATGTGTCAGAGTTGGCAAAGAGTTATCACCAATTTTGTAGCTGATTTGGAGGTCTACAACTGGGGACGATCACAAATTTGATCTTCTACTCAATGTGAAAAGTGCTAATATGTTATCTGCACACCAGGCTGATTGAACTTTGACCTTAAACGATAGAATATAGTAGTTTCACAGTAATAATTACTACATTTATTAACCCAAACAGTATTCACAGTTCATTTTTTGGTTTCAATTCATTTTCTGCACTATTTGGATTAGGAGCTCAATTGTTATCACTACGGTGTAGTGTTTTGTGTTGTTTTTATACAAAACCCTGTAGCAAAAATTTCTTAATCATTTCGTTTACATAGAGAAGAAGTCTCCACAGAGTCCTGAATAAACTGCTAGACTCCTGCGAAGGATGACTACCAGATCATCCTCAAATTATCAAGATTTGTTTGCTTGACATAGTCTATTTGCAGTATTAATTAAAACACTTTGTAAATTCATATTTTAAGCACACCTAGGTTTTTCTATAATGGTATCTCTGCATTATCTTTTACAATAAAATAATTAATAATAGTAAAATGTTTTTTAACATCACAGCTGCCGCTTGGATGTTCTAGGGTTGGGCGATATCCCATAAGCAGAACTTGCATATGCTTTTACCAGCATTATATTGGTCTGCCCAACCCTAATTCATATAGTACCATGTGGAATGCAGTGGCACAAATTTTGTTGCACACTTTTTAAAACAATATTAAATTTTTGATAATATCTGCAAAACGAAATGCAATCCAGTTGCACAGTACGTAGACATTTACAAATTGAGATAACTGTGACCTCTGACCCATGACTTTCATCTGTGACCTTACTGTGATCTATGATCCTCCGATGCGTAATCCACCTGAGCTACCTTATTTGCATACATCTTTTGTTTTACACTATTACAAACTCTACAACCAATCAAGTCACAAGTCAAAGAAGAGGGTCAGATCTTAGAATAATACAATATTAATATTCTATTTATACATTAAAAGTATTGTTGATTTTAAAGTAAAATAATAAAACAAAATTATTTATAATCACACACCAACTATAGTAAATATATTAATTAGCATTTGCATATCTACAAAATAAAGAATACATTAGTGCACATCAGCGGCAAAACAAAAACAAACAGGGCAGTAGTTAGAGATAGAGCACATCACGTCTGCACTGACCAATCAAATCCATTGTTACAGACTGTCAATGCAGAGAGCCAATCAGAATGCATAGCAGATAAATGTTACGGTCTCTAACCACTTTGTGGGGAGTAAAGGTTTTAACCTGTCCCTTTGTAGTAGTGGCATTCTACAAATATTACGACTGAGTTAAGGTACTTTTCCTTAGAATTAAACTTCTTTTTATATAAATACAGGTTTGGTCTTTAATCCAGAAGAAAAAGGGAGCTCTTATTTTACCTCTATGAGTACTACCCCCCATTGATCAAAATGGAACATGATTTTTTTTAGCCAATCAGCAACACCGTAAGAAAAGTGTATGGCTGAAGGTGGCTAGAGCTTAATGGAAGCTGGATTTCAATGGTTATTGAAATAATATAACAATCAAAGGCTTTATGAAAGGCGGGTTACTACTCATGGAGTTAACACTTAATTTTTCTAATTAAGGATAAGATATTCCTGCATAGGGAGCGTTACTGTAATCATTTACATCTGCAAATAATTCTACGTATTCTTAACGCTTATCATTGGCAACATACTACCGAGAAGAACCATTGATTTCAAGAGAATTTCGACATCTTCCTTTGTCACTTTGCCATATTATATTACGTTTGCATATTCTCAAAGAAGTGCTTCAAGAGGATCCGCTGTTTTTTTGAATTTTTGGCAAAAATTAAGACTGAAGCAATCATTTTTATCCTCTATACAACATTATAAATATAACACATATACATACAGTAAGCATACCGAATATGAGGTCTTTTTTTTTGTTGTGTGAGTGTGTTTACTTTATCACATGCAAGGGTCAACAATTACCACTAATATCATGAAAGAAGAACAACTACCCATCATATAATATATGGTGAAAAAAAGGTGGGGGAACACACAAGTGTGCTTAAACATTATCGAGAATATTGCTACTTTTTCTGTGGAAAATACCCGTCCGAGAACACAGACGTTTATGTTAGTAAAACATTTATGACAAGAAGGACGCAAATATCATTATTACTTCGTTTGAAAATGATGCCCTTGAATTGTTTTTGTTTTTACACGAGTAGTTTCTAGGTCTATACGGTCTAGGAGAAACCTACTGGATTGCTAATTGTTCACTAGAGAAATAGGTTTGAAGCTTACATCCTCCTCCACAGCTGCTCGTGTTGAGAGTAGTTTATTGTACAGTATTCAGGGTGGGCTGGTTAGTGAACTTGCAACTCTGTGGAAGTGTTATTTTGACTCCATTTAACACTTTGTTCTCATCTCAACTTAGGGTACTGTCAAAGCAGAATTTTTTACTGGACTATATTCATTTGGCATATTTTTTTGTTTAGGCGCCGAAAAAGAAACCCTGTTTTACGGGCGAGCTAACCTTTCGAGTAGGGTCGGTTGGTTGGGCGAATATTTTCTTTTTTTAATTTTTTTTTCTTTTCTGGAGCTCAAAATTGGCTTAAAATAGCCCCAAAATCTGAAAAATCAAAAGAAAAAATGAAAAATTTTTACAAATTTTCTAAAAATTGTTTGCCAAAAGTGATAAATTTGGGCTAAAGACAGGCTGATTTTACATGATTTTTGGAAAAACTAAAAAAAAAAAATTCTGCAAAACTGAAAAATCGGGGTCGGTCGGGCCCGTAAAACAGGGTTTTTAAATTTTTTCGCCTTATGGCAAAGTATTTGTAGTATTTTGATTTTCAAATTATTTTTTTTTCTTTTTACCAAGTTAATTCTTATCGATAATATTCCAAGATATTTTGCGGGTGCTATCTTTAGTTCATTCACAGTTGCCAGTTCATTTGTATCCACTTTTGGCATATTGCACTCACTTTTTTAGTCCAGTTCAGTCTTAAATGCATAATCACTTTGACAACCCGTTCTGCTTTCACAGCACTTGCATAGAGAGAACGGGAACGAGAGGACACATTGATTGGTTCCAAAAGATGGGAACAAGATCAAACCGTAAGCAAGGTTCCACTTTATCTATTGCTCAAATTTTCTAGATGGCTACAATGATTCATCTCATGCTGCATATGACTCAATCATTGTTAAGTATGCATTTTATTTCAAGCCATCAAACTAATTGAGCCATTTGTACCATAAGATTAAAATGGTCATTTTTTCTTTGTTTAAAGTACAAAAAATACAACTACCTCCATTGACTTTGGACAAAAACACTTAATGATTATTTTTTTTACAAAAAAAGATTGTCTTAAAGAAGCTGCTAACATATTTAAAGGGAACGACTGCTCCGTCCACAAAATGGGAGAGCTCCAAATATTTGGCCTTTTTAAAAAAGAATTCTTGCTAGTACTTACCTTTTAATGCCAACCTTCGAAGTAACATTTTCCATCCTTATTTTTTGCAAAAAATTGTCAACACTCTACTATGCACGCATCAGAACGTTTTAAAAAGTTTTAAAGAGAGGGTATAAAATCTTCAAAATGGTGGACAGGGCAATATATTAACTATACCGTATTATCATCTTCTGTACAAAGTTCACAAACCTACACAGGACAACTATGACCTACTGAACTTTCAACCCTGTTGACTGGCTTGCTGCCTGTCTTGTAACAAGGGCTTCAGAACCAGTTTTGTTTAAATATCATCGTAATGGTCAATTTTTTTTACACATAAACGAATAATTATGACACAAAAAGGGAATCATTAGGACACTGCATATTCAGTTTAAACAACCAAGCACATATTAAACACTCCTTTTATCTACAGAATATATCAATTTTACTTAGTTTAGAAACACTATGAAGGATATTGTATAGAATAGCTGCATCAGTGGGATAGAGTTTCATATTGCTTAGAATTAGTGTACAATTTTTAACACTTAGTATACCTTAGTGGTCTGCTCACGTCTTATTTCACAAAATAAGACAAGCTCATCTTATTACTTTTGTCTTGATTTACAAAATATGGCTAGTCATAGTGGGACACTTTGAACAAAGGATAATACATATATTAAGTTGAAAACAACACTTCATTCTTATATTACATGTACTGTTATTTATAATATTTGCATGGAGGATTTTTTTTTTCAAATAGCATTGCTTGAAGTTACCAAAAAGTCACCCCTTTGCAAAATGGTCAATACCACTAGTGAATTACAAATCTGGAGATATTGGGACTGGACCATCATTAAGGGGTGATTTGTGACCTGATTTGTAAGTAGTTTCACGTAAACGACTGCATGAAGTATATCTACATTTTTTGTCATCATTGACTAAGTCATTTTTATCTAAGAAAATTGTATAGATTTGTGGCATGACAAACCACAATAATCTCGCCCACACTACTTGTTTCCTACCCCACTAGCAAACTCTCCGTAGACGTGCAAAAGTAACCTTTTACTGACTGGTTTTTCTCATTGGTCCATTCTGTTCATACCAACAGATGTATGCATTCAGGCTCAGCCAATCAGAGAAGTCTCTCATGCCTCATCCTACCAAGGAGTTGCATGTGAGGTACAAGAACAAAGCCATGGCTAGCGAGATTAGACAAAGAAAGAAGGCTTGGGTCCATTTACATACATGATAATAATATGAAGTCCTAGATATTTGACATCCTTTTAATTTTTTTTCTTTCCTATTCTCTCAAACAGGTGGCGATTCTCACAATGCATAAATTGCAAGCTGGAAGACAAAAATATGATCATTTTTATTGTTTTATATAATTTTCCAGTGATTTTTCCACCAAATTCTGGACATACGGTATACTTTACATAAAGAGAAATTAACTTGTGCTATCAAAATGGCCGCATCTTGGGGAATCGCATTTCTGTTTCTCTCTGCACAAGTTACAGTGGATGTTTGAGATGCAAAATTAAGGTTATCTTTCTTCATAAATGTACCCAAACAACATCAGGTCATGCGTATAAAATAGGTTTTGTTTAAGCTAAGCGTACGCAATGCCTACACACGTTCTACATAGCAAACTAGCTTATAAACTTGTATTGGAGCAGAATTCCTCCATGGCTCTGTGAAGGGGGTAACGTCTTGCATTTGGCTACGTCAACATTAATTTTAAGTTCTCGTGAAGGAATTACTAGGTATAAATCATTCTTAGACAGTAGCCGTAAGATTGTTTATCTTCATAAAGTTTGTCGGGAAATGGTGCATTTTACATGCCGTGCAATGTCACAGCATAAGCTTCATCAAGGAATCAATGATAAAAACCAACGGTGCACTTTGTTCTGTCACATAACAGGACGTGGACATAACTCTACCCGTTGTTGTATTTTATGTTGTTGTTTTTAAATGTCCTTTCAAGTCTATTATAGAGATCCTCCTTTTATAGATTTCCAAAATTACATATTCACACAATCTACAATCAATGTACAAAGTAACAAACAATCAAAGAAAACCATACAGACTGGAAGCACAGAGGTAAAGAGAAGAATTTAGGTAAGACACTTTGTTCAGAAATGGCTGCCTTATGAACACCATCACCATGGCAACCAGTACTGTTGCTATGGCAGGTTTCACCAGGCAGCCATTGTTAACGTTCATCAAATATGGTATTGTTTACAAACTGTGAATGCCGAGAATCTGTGATATTGGTGGGAACGCTGGTAACCCTACATCCAATTAGGCTACTAGAAAATCCATTGTCATTTCCACCACACATTTTTGAGCATTTATGGACTTGACATCCCATGTGATGTTTTAACTTGAAGTCTAAATCACAATTCCTTTAACATGCAGTCTGCTCGCTATGCTCCTGCCGGGTTAGAGCTCAGCAAATAATGCACTGATCGCGCATGATTGAGCCACTCAGTACGTATTGACGATTGTTCTTAAGGTGCACCGACACCCAATCACAGGTCAATGCGTGGTACGCTAGCGGAATGCACTACACGCTTAAAATCCTCTTATATTGCAGAAGCAATGGTGGCTTCTACTGGTAATGGGGAACACAGCCATTATGTTCCACGCACTACCAAGAGTGGACTCTATTACTTGCTTTCCATCTGTTGCCTAACCAACTTTGCACTAAGATTTAGACTACAGGCAGAACAAAACTGGAATAACGAGAAAAACCATTGCAAGACATCTTCATGGTGCAAAGCAAGGAAATTCACATTCCCCACCAACATCACAACTCTCTCATGAAGCCAGGTTATCATTACAGATGTGATCTGCAGCCACTACTAACTCTCACATTCTGTTGCCGAACACCAAAGAAACAGCTTACTTTACAACCTATACTCTGTCAGGCTGTGACGTGTGTGTATACATTGTACCCTACTTTCAGCGTGTGCGTAGGCAAAGCACAATCGCACTGCAACTGAAAGGTGGAACTGGGTATACGCGCGCGTCGTCACTTCAGACAAGACAAAGTATATCAAAGGTTTGTTTGTTTCACAATTAGGGTAAGTAAAAATGAATGGCACCTCGTCTATCTATTGTCCTAATGAAAAAACAAGCAAACAAATTCTCTTAACCAGTAAAAATTTTATTGACATTGCTGTCACTCAAACAAAAAAACATATGGTGACCTCAGCAGTGCACCAAAACAAATATGGTTCAAGGAAAAGCACACGGATAATTTTCTTCCATCAGATTTATATTGACACAAGTAGAAGTTTTGATATTATTTCATGAAAAAAATCAATTCTGGTTGAAAGGAAAAAATTGATGGCAAAAATTGTGGCCAAAATATCAGGAGTGTTACACAAAAACGTTGATGGAACTTGATGAGCCAAAAACTTCAGCACATCTTTTACACACTTTTATTTCAATAAACTATTTTTTTAAAATCTTTATTTTTTTAAATAAAAATATGTTACTCATTTTTACTTGTTCTAATGAAAATCATTTTTTCCCAGAGAAGTCATATTAATGATTGTTATTCACAGGTCTTTTATTTAGATGTATATTCTTAAAATAAAAACAACAATAACATACTAATTGACAGTTTATCCTTGGTGCCATTATTATTTATTCCCCATGTACTTGTGTTTACATCTCTGAAACTGAATAAATGAACTAAGGAACAAGTCTGTGAGAGATAGTAGTGACTGGTAGTAAATGATTTAAAATGTTCCTGATAGGTAATGTACAATCACTTCTACAAAAACTCAACCTGTTAAAAAAAAAATTCCACATCCTCTCTCTAACAACTAACCACTTCGTCTCTAACAAACCCAAATGACACCGATGATGAAAAAGCAAAATGATTTGCAGAAAAACCAATTGTACATTATGAAGTGTTTAAAAAAAGCACATCATAAAAGTATACATATCCGACCCCTGATTATGAAACAGATCTTCGTATCATAGAGGCCACTTCTTAACCATACTTACAGTACATCCTCCAGATGATAGGAATCAACTTTTTGATTGTTATACAAGTGTTGCGGGTACAATGGGCCGACTCTCATATCGTTTATTTCGGTACTAAATAGGCATGGTGAAGTTCATGCAAAAGGGTTGTGGTATCTTATTATATTTAGTTTCCTAGTATTCATCATTTAGTTTGACATTGTTACATTATACTTTTATCCGTGGTCATTACGTGGAAGGAGAAAAGGAAAATAAAGCTTTTTAAAGAAAAAAAAAAAAAATTAAAAAAGAACACGTCCTTTTGCCGATTTGAAGTATTTTCACAACCCAAACTCTGGCAAAGTGAAGTCCCTTTCTGGAGATTTCTTTGTGGTTACAACTTTTTGCATGTAAGTAAAACAAAGGATAAATAATTGCAATTTGGCAAAAGAAAGTATGATATGGGGAGCCTAATACCAGATACATCCCCTTTTGCTACTAAGGGGCATAGCATATACCTGAAAATTGTGCCTATTTAGCACTGGCTATAACTTATGACTCATTAGGGCTATGAAAGAATGCTGTAACTACAAAAAGCCTCTCTGAGCTGATAACATTAAAACGCAATATTCATGGATGGAGCAAGCAATTTTCTGCGATCGGCATTGTAGTGGCCAATCATATAAAGGCATCCTTTCTTAAGAGCCACTGACCATAGACATGGCAGTAGTAAATTGATTACATCAGGCTCATACCCAAAATTTATTCCAGAGAAGGTTGGTTTTGTCGTAGACTTCCAAAATGTGGACCTTTTACAGTGGAGAGCAAATTTGGCATAGGTTGGATCTTTTGCCAAAATTTCTACCTTTTTTCCCAAAAACGGGAAAAAGGGGAAAAGAAAAGAAAGGGAAAAGCCAATTTTCGTGCTCGCTACGATTGGCCAAAAAGCATTTTATCTTGAATTGGGGGAAAATGCCCCTTGCTCATATCTGGCTACAGGCCTGATGCCCCTATGGCTGCTGCCGTTACACCCTTCCAGCATCCACCTAACTTAATCTCTCTATACAGTATGTGACAATAGTTTACAAACACTGGCCATGCTATGATGTCTTGACGACAATGTAACCTATCCTCTTTTACGCAGCACCTAGCTCAGTCACAATCATACTGCAGAACTTCTGAATCATGAACTTGCACCACTGGAAATGTGGCTAAAATGACCAGTAGTCGCATCAAGACATGTATATGTAATTTAGTGTGCTTTAAGTAAAGAGGATAATCATGTAAGAAAACTAGTAGTAACAGTATCTGAGATATTTCTGATTCCTGATATCCATTTTGGTATCAAAACCCAAGGCAAAAATTCCAAGACTTGTTTTCATTGAGCCGGCTTGAGATAAAACCCATTCTTTGTATAAAGTATTAGAAATTGTCAAAACTAAAATGTTCTCATACCGAGTTCCCTAGTCTCAACTCCCTGGGCAAATTACCTCATACATCGGTGTACACCCACTTCAGTTGTCAACGGTTCCTTAAAAGGGTATTCGAAAACAAGCCAAAAGACCGTATTTGAATTCCTCATGTGACACGCTCATGCAACAGTAGACACGCTCACATAAACAGGTCAAAACTATAATCAATTGAGCATGTTCTGTGACAGTTCACTGGAAGCTGATCCAAAAGGGCAATGATTCATATCGTCCTATTATAGAAACGCAGTTCCATAATACATTTCATATCCACACTGTCTTAGTGAACTCTGCCCTTAGGGGTTGAGAGTACCATATAGTTCTATTACAGAATGGCAGGTTCATAATGCAGATTTGCACATACAAGGTTGATGACTCTGCCTTGGGGAGTTGAGAGTAGAAAGGAACCCATAAGTGCTTGTATCACCTCTCACACCATCTTGTTTTACCCATGTACAAAAAAAAAATCATCAGACACTTGGAAAAGCGCAACACAGTAGTAAAATGCCAAATGACTTAAGGTAGTACATAAACGGTCAATGATGACAAACAAGTACTTCATGATGGTAGTCTTAATTTTACAAGCTTGACACAGGGCTGCTCAAAGTCGCGTTTCTTCTTCCCAAGCAAAATACTTGCCCGACTTCTTTCTTTTATTATACCCCCTGAAATTTCCTTCCCTCAAAATTGAAGCCTATTCCTGTGTCGCCCACCTGCTTTGGGGCCCTGGCTCAGTGCTTAATGATAAGAATTATAACCCATGTTCCATGAGCATCGTTGAAGCGAAAATATAACCTTTTCATTAAGCACAGGTTAATTCACTTCTGCCAGGCAAGCTTGATATGTACAGCGCTGTTATTTTGAGATATTGTCATTCAACAGTGATCAAAGAGCTTGTGATAACAAAATCCTAAAGTGAATTAAGGGAATGGATGTCTTGAAAGTGCAAAACTACAAAACAGACAATTCAGGGTCTCAGTACTGTTTTTTGCATAATATGACTGTACAGGAGACCAGTATTTAGTATTTTTCAAATGTGCCAATTTGTGATTTATTTAATTCCCAATTGGTTGACATTCATAGGATTTTTCACTTATTTTTTGCCTCCCCATTTTCTAACTTTGATATGGTACAACTTTACCATCGTGCTCTTTTGAACCGAAACAATGTCAAAACACTTCTTGTTCATTTTGGTAACTTTCAGACTCGCTATCTATAAATTTGGTTAATTTTCTGGAAACACTGTAAAATTTTGAGGTTCGACAGACAGTAATTGCAAGAAAGTATCGCCCTGTGAATGCAAGAAGGTCATAAGTGCAAATTAGCTGCAATGTGATACATCTGTTGCTCATGATTAGGATCACTCAATGTTTCTTTCCCGGTCTGGCTCTTGAAATGGTTCTTCAAGTGACTTGTCGCCTGAAGAACCATTTCAAGAACCATGACCAAGACTTGGCACAATAATGTTTTATGAGATTTATGACAGATGGCAGCTATTGCACTTACAACCTCTTTGCAATATACTAGCAGTAACTTGACCCTTGTCAACAAAATGGAATTTAGCTGCATAGCAACAAGAAGACAATCTATCTACAAAAACAAAAAAATATGAATGGGAAGTGCCTTGCCAAGTAAATTCAAATATACCCAAGTGGCAACTTAATTACAAATATTTGGATCACACATGTTAAATCTCTTCTATTTTTAAATACAGTATGAAAAAATTTTGAAAATAAATTAGAAACTTTACGTTGGCACACATCAACAATGATTAAGATACACTACTAAATCTTTGGTATAAAATAAAAAAAAAATGTGTGCGTTATGCAACACTTATCGAATGACTATCCATATGCGGCATGTCTGCATGAAGTTGACAAGCAAAACTACACACCAACTTCATGTCTGCCTGCGTACAGATGCTTATCTATTGACACATGTACGTTATTACAATGTCCCCAAATGTACCCCGTGGTGTATGTTTCATGCAAATTCCCCAAATGTCCCCAGTGATAGTCATAGCAATCTCAAATGTACCCGAGGTTTAGAGTATACCAATTCCCCAAATGTACCCAGTGATAGTCCTACACTTCCCCAAATGTACCCATGATAGTCAACAATTCCCCAAATGTACCCAGTGATAGTCATACCAAGTCCCAAAAGGATGTGAGATAGAGAGATACCAGTGTAGTTACAATTCCCAAAGTACCAGTGTGTCATACCCTTCCCCAATGTACCCAGTGATGTCATACAATTCACCAATGTACCCAGTGATAGTCATACAATTCCCCAAATGTACCAGTGATAGTATTCGTATTCTAAGTATTGCAACATAGGACACACAACCCATTACTAGTTCTTGGTTACACTACTCAAAAACAACCAAATTTTGGAAAACAATTGACAAATAGGCAGTTGCGGTTTTTAGCTAGCATCAAACCAGGCCCTCTTCATATTCCGGACATCACGAAACTAACAAACGCTGTGATTGCAACTCGTTATGCTAGATTAATTACCCCCTTGTCTCAATTACAACTTCAATCACTCTCCCCTCTCTCTCCATTGCAATGTTCGAGCACCATACAGATTCCCTTGTTTTCATATAAAGGATGGGTTGAAAATATGCGAGGAGTACAAATGAGTGAGGTGATGGTATCTTGTAGTACGAGTACATTTTAGGCACCATTCCTTGACCTCAAAAAGTGTGTGATTGAAC
The DNA here is from genome assembly GCA_023653785.1 of Ophioderma brevispina. Taxonomy (NCBI): domain Eukaryota; kingdom Metazoa; phylum Echinodermata; class Ophiuroidea; order Amphilepidida; family Ophiodermatidae; genus Ophioderma; species Ophioderma brevispina. Next base: position 21,989 of record JAMKCH010041423.1, read on the forward strand.
TAACCCGGTAAGTAAGGTCAGCTCTAAATGCGTAACTCCCTGTCAAATCTATGTGGTAAGGGGATGGCCATAAAAAGCATGATCGGCGAGTGTGTGTTAAGTGTGTTAGTTTACTGAATGCATGTTGTGTTTAGTTAAATGCATAGGTTCCTAGGAGCAAGCCAAGTACAATTTCGACATGCATAAAGCTGTCCTACAGGTATGGAAGTGTCAAGCTAGGTATGAGCAGAATTCCTATTCGAGCCAATGTTCTTTTTGACGTAGGGGGAAAAACAGCAAGGATCAAAGTACTACAATATCGCTGATCCAAGCCTTCTGTCTTGATTGAATTCTATGCTGATTAACAGCTTTCTTGATGCATAATTGATTTGACTGTTGTTGGTGTAACGTTTAGCGATTGTGATATTTACGACTATGTGCATCCATCTGTGCCATGCCAATCACCGCCTGCATGCATCCTTCTCGCATGCAGTGGAAGTGCGAGTACTTGAGGGCATATTTACAGGACTCCACCTCGCACGGGTCGCTGGAGCCATACTGCTTGAAACCCGCTGCCGCAATGGCGTCCATCTTGCTGTGTTGCTTACGGTGTACAGGAACCTTCCCGCTATCCAAACAGATGAAAGGGCACCGTAGACAGTGAAAGTGGGTGTTCTTGCGGCTAAACTCGCAGTCCGCCCTGTCGCAGGGGATGCTCGCTTTGAAGCGCTTGAAATCGTCCTGAACGATGCTGTCCACTCTGTCGTGGTGCTGGGCGTGCTTGTACATCATCGTTTTCCCAGCAAACTTGTATCCGCAGCCCGCGTGCAGACAGTGGTAGTGCGTCGTGTTCATCGCATACTGGCAGTTTGCGCTCCCACAGTGCTCGCTGCGCTCAAATCGTTCAAAACGTTCTTGCATCGCCGAGTCGAGTGGTCCGCGCTTGTAGCGCTTGTACCCTGACGGTGCACCTGGGTCCTCTACTACCAGTGTTAGAGGGCGCTTTCTTAATGGGGACGTTTGTTGCTGCTGCTGCTGCTGTTGCTGTAGGCTATGGCTGAGTGCCAACTGTTGAGCTTGGAAGTGATTAATCTGAGCATGAGCTTGTTGCCACTGCTGGCCAGCTGCCGCTGCCGCCGCCGCTGCTGCTGCCGATTCTTCATCATCAATCGGCGCCAGAGGTATGAGAAAAGGAGGAAGTGGTTTGGAGTTGTTGTTATTCAACGTGTGTGTCGCCACACTTGTCGTCGCAACCGGTGTCGCAGTCGTGGTGAAAATGTGCATGCCAGAGCTGGCGGCCACGGCGGCTTGCTCCGAGGACAGCACCAGGGTGGGTTGTGAGGACACCATGAGAGTAGGTTGGGTGGTAACCACCATGGCTTGTGAGGGGTTGATGTTGATGTGTTGGGTGGGCTGCTGTAGGATGGGCATCACCATCTGCTGGGGGCCTAGGGTTGGGCCGCCTGGCTTGTTGAAGTGCTTGCCGTAGATGCGACGCATGTGCTTGCGTCCATGAGATTCCATCTGTTGCATCTGTGGGAAGGTAAAACAAGATGAAAAGAGAATTAAGATATAGTTATCGGTTCATGCCCTGTGGACCAATGAGCACTAATGCAAACAAATTTTAAGGTGTAAATGGCAGGTTTTTGATTTTTAGGATTTTCTTGTAGATATCAGTTAACAGTACCTTAATATCCCTTACATCAGTTTAACCAGTTTGGTCATATTTTTCAGGGTGCGATTATATTTCTAAGAAGAGCTATGTAATACACTGAGGATCCCTTATCCTTTGGATTCCAGGAGGTGTCTATAAACGGTCAGTGACCAATATTTTTTTGCATTCTTTACAAATTTAAATTAACAGTTTCATGATCATATACAGAATTAGCATGGAAAATGGATTAAATGAGTATAACAAGACTAATCTTAGGTCAGTGGCCGAGTTCAATAAGTAGCCCTTTTATTTTTGGCCTTAGAGTTAAGGTTTTAGTTAGTGTTAGACCATAGATAAAGAGAATTTGTTTCCTGTTTAATTTAGAACTATTTCCCAGTGGTTTTTGAGATGGCTTCTCACAAACCCCTGACAGAATCTTCCAGGATTGAAAGGACTGAGAGAATTTACCACTTCTCATTATGAAACTACATCGCAATAAGTTACCTGCAAGAAGGAAAAGTTGCATCCCGGGTGCAGGCAATGAAAGTGCTTGTTAAGCAAGTTGTACTTGCAGCCCGGCCGCCTGCAGTCCACCTTGCGACTGTACTGTCTGAAGCTCCTGAAAATCACGCTCTCGTTCAGCTTATGATCTGTCATCATGTCTATCGTCTCTGTGGCGAAAGCGCACTCTGTCCTTGTGCAGTGGTAGTGCTCCTTGCTCCTGAGCGGGCACTCGTTCGACTTGCAGTCGTCTGGGGAGTACTTGGTGTATCCGGTTGAGGTATCGGTGGTAGATGGTGCTGCTAGATTAAGCGGGATCTGCGGCGGTGAGGTAATCGGCGAAGTGATGACTGGTACTGATGATGGAGAGTCCTGTACGGATTGGTGGTCGCGAATGCTGTCCATGTCGGGGTTCTTTTGATGTTTCTCGTGGTGGGGCTTCATCAACGAGCTGCCCACATGGACAACTTCTCCACAGAACACTCCTGGCTTCAGACTCTGTTGGTCAGCACAAAGAAAAGTTAAGAATTAGTTTAAAAACATTATAGGCTAATTTTTTTCGCCCAGTATATAATATGCTGCATGCATTTAAATTTTTTGAGAAGATGTACCACATTTCTTTCCTTTTTTGTTTTTCAGTTTATGTGCCATTTTCTGCGCTTAATTTGCTGAAAACCAATCTGAGTTGGACTGAGGTCCGTATGCACGAAAGAGTTAGACCAGGTCTAAACTTGCACCCAGTGTAAGTGGTAATTATCAGTGTTTGTCACAATCCCTTGGACATGACATAAGCGCGCGTATCTCTTTGCGTGAAGTGCGCTTACATGCAATCCAACAGTGCGTCGTAATGGCGGGAAAGCGGGCATACATAGTTACATGTCCAAGGGATTTTGACAAATACCATAGTCTTACCAAAAACAATTCCTTTGAAGGCCTGCTACTTGTATCCTGGTAACCAGTACTACCTGTCCCAGGGCTGAGTCGGCGGCTAAACCGACACCCCCATCGGGTTGCTAAGGAAATCTGATGAGGAGGGTAGCTGGTTTCCCTGGTAGAATGAAAAAGAAGATCTACCTACAAGGGCATCAGCTCTGGAGAGCTAATGGCAGCCATCTAGCACATGCTGCCTTGCATGATGGGCGTGGTTGCCCAAAGGCTAGGCCCACCGCCGAAAACTATGGATTGGTGTCAGGAAGGGCATCCGGTCAATTATCTTTTGCTCCAATAAATCCTCACACAGCAGTATTGCTGAGGGTGAGGTGTATCCAGCCACCCTCGTTTACAGGGACAAAAACGGATTTATTTTGACACACTTGGGGATACTAACGGAACTAACTACATTTCCCTTTGCATTGACATTTTGGACAAAACTAATTTTGACTTAGACCTGGTCTAACTTTAAACCTGGTCTCACTTTTTGTGCATACGACCGTACGGCTCAAAGAGCTATATTGGATAGTGCCATTAGGACGATGAAATACAAAGGAAGATGTACATTAAAATAAGCTATATCTCAAAATCAATATTAGCCGCAAATAACTAATTTAGCTTGATCACATTTCAACAAACATTTTATAAAAGAGGTTTAACATTGACCTTTGTTAGTCCACAAATTAGTATGTTTTAGGTGATGCACCTTGCAACCACTTAACCCTCAGCACTGGTATTTTTAGGCATGTTTGGTGGTCAATTGTATGAGGAAAATGACAAAAATTAATGTATGTAGCATTTTAGTTTTTGGCAGACCTGCTGGAAACAAGCTTGTAGACTGAAACGTTATTGTTCTTATCCAGTTCAAACATACATTTGTACACCATAGGAAGATTAATGTCTGATCGATGACTAGGATCATTTCAGCTTAAATACAAATGACAAATAGACAGTAAGCAACTCACCCATATACAATGGTAGTGAGCCAACGGGCTGAAAGCGCATCCTTTGAAAATCTCCTCACAGCTCTCTCCATGAGGAAAATACCTGAAACCCTGCTCTGAAGCCTCATTGGACAACATGTGAAATCTGAAAGGGTAAGGAGAAACAAATACGAGTTTAGTTTATTTGCATGCTTGTACCCTTAATTTATATCTGAGCAGGAGTTGACCAAATAGTTAGTCCCTCTTTTTAGAGTAAATGCAAATGGTGTGCCCGCATGCCGACTGCCCATCTCTCTGTCTCTGGCGTTTGGGCCAGACTCCCTCGTTCCCTCATATAATGTTGCTGTGGGGGTTCGCCACTCCTTCCGAACACCGAGTCTGTTATGCATTCCCAGCATATGCTGGTACAGCGGGGCTCGAACACCCACCTTTGCTTTGTAGGCGAGCTCAATCAACTGCAAACCAACACTCCCTCTTTTTTAAGGCTCTGTAAAATATTCATTACAATCAAAATTACCATTTGAGAGACACACCATTAGATTTCATAAAAATGACCCAGCTCACTCTGGATAAAATGATAAATGTTCTTCTCTGCCAGTTTGCTGCAGAGAAGAGTAAAAAAATGTCATTTGCAAAAGTGAAAAGAAAAACAAACCCAGAGATTCGAAGGTACAAAAATTGCTGACAGCTTCCCCCTTTTATATCTAATGATGTATCCCTTTACTAATCTTGGTGTCAACACCATGTCACATGATCCCATTTAGGGAATTGCCTAAATTGGAACATAAACAACGCCATGAGACATTGACAAAATACCCTGAACTAGTTTGACCTAATTTTCAGCAAAACCAGGTTAATAATAATAATAATAATAAACAACATTTATAGAGCACAAAATACCAAGGTTTCTAAGCGCTAAACATAACTAAGGCATAAAAAAAATGTTTGTTTGGCGTAACAGAGAAAAAATATCAGGGTCGGTCGGTCAGATTTTTAAAAAAATTTTTATTAGATCCTCTCAATGTTTTACTCTAAAATGAATACAAGATGCTACTATTTAAAGTTTTTTCAATGACATAGAAAAGATCTTTTATTTTACTTGTTTAGTTGCTTGTTTGTCTTGTTTTGTTATTTTTTGTCTTGTGTTGGTATTGTTTTTTAATGTTTGGATGAAAATAATGGTCGGTCGGCAGAATTTTTTTTATTTTGTGCTAATTGCATAAAAACTTTTGAGTCAGCAGGTTTTTTTAGGGTCGGTCGGGCTACGCCAAACAAACAATTTTTTTTATGCCTAAGGTTACATAACAGGAAAAATTCTATCATCATATGAATGGTAACCATGAATATACTTAATCTTATACATTAAACACAGACATTTTTTTGCGAGTCCTTTAAAACACAAGATCGTAAGTACCAGCATATTTCTTTTTTCATCTAAGTAATCTTGACTGAGGTCAACATGCTGGTGAAAACATGTCTCAGACTTGCTCATGATACCTTGAAAAAAACTACTATCTTGTGAAATCTTTCATTTCCAAATGAAAGACCTACCTTGCATGTCTGTTTACTCCATCCTTAAATTTGAAGATCTCTGAACAGCCATCAACGATACAATGGTAGTGATCCTTGTAGAGCATCTCACATCTTGGATTGCATGGGTCATTGGCTGTGAACCTGTTTGGGAAGGAATATGTGACTTTTGGGTTATCTCTGATATTGAAAACAGGGGTGGCCGGATTCACCTCACACTCGTAGCAATCGCCCTTTCTCTCTTCCACTTTGCCCGATTCAATGCATTTGCCATCCTCAACCCAACCCTCCTACTCTCCTCATCCACTTGCTTCTTCCATGTCTTCTTTGGTCGTCCCATCCTCCTCAAACCGCCCACCTCAAACTCAAAAGCCCTTCATAAAACATGCTCATCATCCATCTTCAGCATATGCCCATAACAATGTGCACTATTCGCCTTCCCTAACCGGTCCACCGCTTCTTCCAAACCCAACATCTACATCAAGTCCTCAGTCTTCATCCTATTCATTAACTTCATACCACACATTGCTCTCATAATTGTTCTCTCTCTGTCCTTCTCAAAATCCCCATCTCATTTTTGCTCAGATACCATGTCCCATACACCATCTTATACAACTCTTATACACCATTCCTTTCATCTTCAAAGGACATATTTTCTCTTGAAAAAGCTCCAAATTCCCTAAACTTCACCCACCAGACCTCACTCTACCGGTCCAGCCGCCTAACATCCACCACCCCACTACCCTTGTCCTAGGTACTGAACTCCTTCACCGATTCCACCTCATCACACAACTTTTCCACCTGTTCAACCATCCCTCTAGCTCTTTTCTCTCGCATCTTCCACACACAACTCTCTTTCCAACCTTGGAGTCCTCTCTTCACCTTTATGCATCTCCCATGGATCCTTTCCCACATTTCTTTCTCACATCACACTGAAATTGCTTTTACCCTCTTCCCACACCCTGCATGGGTCTACTTACTCACTACCACCTCAAGCAATATAACCACTACACTACCGCATCATTTACAATGGCTGAATGGAATGTGAGGAATTTCAAGAAGAAGGAAATTAATATTAAACCAATTAAGCACTGACTTACAATCTCTATACCCTTTGAGGAATTTTTGCCAGACCTCCTCTGGTTTTCCTTCCACTCCAAGCCTACTGATGACGCTACTGGCTATGCTTGACATGGTCGTCATGCAGCTGGTCGTGCTCAGGGTTTTCTCGCGTGGCACGATCTCGCCGTGGGCCCTCGTAGGTCAATTTTAATTGGCTGCACAGGAGGCGAGAGGTCGTCAGAACGGGCAATTAAGCGAATCGTTCAGGTTTTCATTGGACTCTTCTGCAGAAATGAGAAATAGAAATGATGGTTAAACGAACTTCATGACAATTGCATGTCCTTAATGCACTATCATTGATTTGCTAAGTCATAACATCAAAAATAGCATCAATCAAATCATATTTTTGCATGTCTGTAACAAGCACGGTTTACCCCAACATACCCTGCAAATGATAAGACCAGAAGTAACCTAATAAAGCACAAAATCGGATATTTTAGTCATTACTGTCCGAACGGACACTTACTACAACACGTATTTGAATGGAGAGTCATATCATTGAACAATGCCGTTTTCTCCTTTTCTGGCAATTGTTCAGTTGAAAAAAGTAACTATTGAGAATTCTACATACTTATCCTTCAATATTAAGCTATTCCTGTAAATTTCAAATATTTTAGCTCTTTCGGATGAATCACTGATAGTGTCTTTATACTGGCATGTTGATGTGTGAAGAAATTAAAATGCAGTTTTCAAGTGAACATTTCACCTACCCTTTTCTGGTGTGCTCTTTGCTATCTTGGCGAATCCCGGTGGTAGACTCTCAGTTGGACTCATAACGGGTGTGCTGCTGCCGTCACTGTTCGATACAGATGGAGCTTTTGAAATCACAGGAACCATCGTTGGTGGGGAATCATCCAAAACAGTCGACGTTGGTGGAACCAATCCAGAAGCAGAAACCGTCGGGATGTTTAGTACGGTCGGCGGGACGACCAGAGCAGAGGCAGCTGCTGCAGCAGCACGCGGCGGAACCACAGTGCCATCAGCCTGAAGTACCATAGGTCTGGTCTGTGGGAGTTGACCTCCGACCTCAGAAGCCGAGTGCTCTGAGATATCCATGCCCAGTAGGCTGGGCTTGGGCTTAATGACACGGAATCCAAAGCCTTTGTGGTGCTTGCGGGCGGCCTCGTATTCCATGATGCGCTGGCGGCGCTCGTGCTTGCGTCTGTGCGATTGCATCTGGTTAGCGGCAGTGAAGACAAAGTCGCACCCTGGTCGGATGCAGTGGAAGTGGTTGGTGTTCTTGGAAAACTTACAGCCTTCAAATTTGCAGTGCTGTGATTTGCAAAACGAGTCAAGAAACAACAATGTAAAAATACCAAACAGGTGTTAACAATTTCTTTCTTTATTGGACATTTTGTGTTTAACAGCTTTGTCTCTTCAAATTAACTGATTTTTTTATTATCTGAATCATTGATTGGCCTTTTGTAGCGAATATATGCCTAATCTTATTTGCAGACTTGATGTCCTTTGTAAATGAACAGTTAGCCAGTGGGGTATGATGATACAAACATTTGATTGTAAAATGAAAACGCACCATCCGAATGGATTGTAGTGTTGGAAATAAGTTTTGTTCTAAAAGGCTTTGTCATGCTAAAGGGATGTTCATTATAATATCTGAGGTTATTCTAAATGAGGTCATTATGACTGAGAATATCCCAAAGTGATGATCATTATGATTGAGTTTATTATGAAAAGACACTATGACTGAAGGGAGAAGCCATTCTGTCTGCAGAGATTGTGCTTTATGACTGAAATTATTCTAAAGTCATTATGACTGAGGTTATTCTAAAGGAGGTCATTATGACTGAGGTATTCTAAAGGAGGTCATTATGACTGAGGTTATTCTAAAGGGATGTTTATTATGACTGAGGTTATTCCAAAGGGATGGTCATTATGAATGAGGTTATTCCAAATGGATGTTCAATATGACTGAGGTTATTCCAAGGGTTCTTCAATATGACTAGGTTATTCCAAAGGGATGTTCATTATGACTGAGGTTATTCCAAAGGGATGGTCATTATGAATGAGGTTATTCCAAAGGGATGTTCATTATGACTGAGGTTATTTCAAAGGGATGTTCAATATGACTGAGGTTATTCCAAATGGATGTTCAATATGAATAAGGTTATTCCAAAAGGTTGGTCATTATGACTGAGGTTATTCCAAGGGATGTTCAATATGACTGAGGTTATTCTAAAGGGATGGCTATTATGACAGATTATTCCAAAGGGATAATAAATATAAATAATAATAATTTGTATTTTTAACGCTCGACATATCCACGTAAACGTGATCAAGGCGCTGTGCGGCTGCCATGAAAGGCGCTCAGCACATCAGAGAAACCATAATACCAGAACAGATTTATGCCAAGAAGCTCGATTTTAGAAGCAGGAGGAAACCGGAGTACCCGGAGAAAACCTGCGGGAACGAGTATGGATCGAGAAACCAAATTCACATAAAGCCACCGAGAACGAGCCCTTGCCGGGAATCGAACCCGAGACCTCATTGGTGAAAGGCGAGGGAAGATACGCTGCGCCAACACGTTCCCCCGCGCCAACACGTTCCCGTGTCATTATAAAGGGGTGGTAATTATGACAGGATATTTTAAAAGGGATGTTCAAAATGACTGACATTATTCTAAAGGGATGGTCAAAATGACAGAGGTTATTCTAAAAGGATGGTCATTATGACTGTGGTTAAAAACTTTACTTATTAGGGTTTAAACAATTTACAACTAGTAACCTGACACTAGGGTCAATACACAGCATTACTAACACTTAATTGAACAGACTTGTACCACCACAAATAATTGAAACAAAACCCGATACATGAGAAATATTTTAGGTTTTAGCTTTCATTTGAAACTAACTCTGAAGTATGAAACCTCTACATGGATGCACCGTGTAACACTGCAAAGGGACATTATCTATATCATGTACAGCCACAATGTTGATTTTTTGTTTGTTTTGCTCATAACAAAACTTTCAGAGCAACAGTCGTGGTCCACATAAGCAAGAGAATTTAAGTTATTGCGTGAGCAATTCACATTTTTCCTGAAACACTCCAATTCAGGAGTGAGAGTACGCCTTGGGTTTCTAAAAATATGAACTCTCCTTTCCTTCTTCCTGATAGGGCTGGTTTTATGGTTTGTTTTGATGTCTCTTTAGGAGAAAATTGGTTTAGAAAACCTGCAAACAACACTGGGTAATTAGGTAATGATAATATGACCAGGTTAACAACCACTTTTGTTTCTAAAGGAATCATTAACATTCTAAAGGTATGTTTGTGTATTTACTTTTTCACATAGTATTTGTAAAAGTTGACTTCACAATTTCAGAATTATTTTAATGTGAAATTATCAGTCTCTTACTCAATACAATCCACACTTGTATAATCCATGCATTTAGAATCTGTAAATTGCAGTTGATGCAGAGCATATTCTTTAGTGTTAAGATCAACTAGAAAACCTTGGATAAAGTTGTGGCAATGCCCTTACCTCATGTTTGGAAAACTTTTTGAATCCGTCCTTCCTGTAGATATCATCCTTGACGTGGTAGGCCTTGTGCTTCTCAATGTCGCACTTGTTCTTGAAGACAAACTCGCAGCCCATTCGGCGGCAGTGGAAGTGCGTCGTCTTCTGCCCGTGGAAGGCGCAGTAGGGAGTGCCGCAGTCCTCGGTGGCCCGGAACCTCTGGAAGCCATCGCTCAGCAGGGAGGCATTCTTCTTGTGGAAGTTTTCATGTGTTAGCACATCAGAAGTACTGGTGTATACTTTATTGCACCCGACCTGCCAGGATTTAAGACACGACCATCGGAGGATGGTGTTGAGCCCTAGTGTTGCCTGATTGTTGATTGTTATGTAATGAGTTGAAAAGAACCCACAAGAGTCAGTTTGAAAAATCCCTAACCATTTAAAACTTTTGTATTTAAAAGAAGTCTTATCTGAAGCAAAATCCATAAAATATGTAGCTTTCTCAAACCTTCGTTTTTTCTTTCAGTGATTTTACAGGTTGACCATCTCATAAGAGATCGAGGGATAAATAATATATATTAAAACATCGCAAAGTACAGAAACTCAGTCTTCCCGGTTGACCTGGCTCTAAATAGATATATCTCAAATTTGATTTAAGCTTATCGGACACTACACCTCCTTTTCCACAGTTGGATAACTTTTCTCTGTGACCCTTGCATGGAAAAAAAAAAACAATGCAAAGCAAAGAAATTCAATCACTTTTGCTATTACTATGTGCAACACTGCAAATTTAACTACAGGGCAAAATAAGGACACCCAAAAGACGCCACCTATATTGTAAAAAGTAACAGTACAGCATCTTTATTAACCAATGAATTATAAGGAGGCATTAAAAAACTTCATTTCCGAAAGAATGATCCAATTCCCTTGTGTACTTAAAAAGTTATGGGCTGTTGAACACAAAGAGTTTTTACAGTCTTAGGGCATGAACAACTGTCCAGATTTCATTTGGTTTCATTGTTCCATTTTTAAGCCCTAAATCATGCTAATCAAACCTAAGGGTACAGGTGTGACTTGGCAGGCTTTTTACTACACATTGTAGACAAGAAGCAAAATCTGTTTTGGGGTTCAAAGGTCAAAGCAGCAAAATCTGTTTTGGGGTTCAAAGGTCAAAGAAGCAAAATCTGTTTTGGGGTTCAAAGGTCAATAACTTAAGTACACAAGGAAATTGGATCATTCTTTCATTGAAATGAAGCTCATTGAAGGCACTTTTACATCAATGCCTAATAAAGGAGCTGCATACTAAACATTTTACAATATAGGGGCGTCTTTTTGGGTTTCCTTTTTTTCGACTCGCCCTGTATATGGAAGAAGGAAGTACATTTGTCTGCATTTCTTAACTTTTCCAAGGGAGGGTCAAGAGAAAAATCAATGCACACACTGTGATGACATGACATATGGTGTCAGTCAGTTAAGAGATGCATGCTTTTGCCACTTCAGTGCTGCAAGTTCCACAAACTGTTTCAATCCATAATTTCTTCAAACTGAACTCAGTGGATTCTCTCAACGTCTATCAAATTCCCACATAATTAATTTCACCGAACAAGTCATGCAATAGGACATTCATGCAACCTAAATTAATATGCTTCTACATACATTGCTAAGTTCTAAGCTTCATGCATTTTAAATCTATATGTATGTGTGATATTTCCCCAGCATTTTTTGCAATGGTTAAGAGCACTATTTTAAGCGTACTACCCACTAATTTGGCAACACTGCAAGCCCACTATACTCCGCTAGCACATGACTTTTGCATGCAGGATGGGTGTATGTGTTAGGTTAGTAGAAACAAGCATGGAGGTTAATTCAAGCATTCAAAAAAGTTTTGTTATTAGTATTTTGCTTTTTGGTTTGTTTGGTTTAAGATATATCTTGATACTTAGGATATATACTCGGAAAAACTGGTATTGGTTCGGTCTTATTTTCACAAAACATTTCAAAAATGAGAATAAAGGGATGCAATTTTGAATCTATTTTCAAGTTTGCCAGTTTAGGATTCATTATTTAAATAGATTAGGCGCAGGACTCAAGTTAATGGTGGGCACCAGGATAGAGTGACACTTAAAAATGAGGAAATTCATGGTTGTGGTAAGATTACGGGTCAGGTTTTAAATTGCTTTCAATTTCCACTATTTTTGTGGTGTCTTGCACAAAGAAAAAGAAACAAAAGCAAATACAAGCTATAAACTCACATTGTTGTAAACAGTTTCAAGCTATTAAAAACTCGCTTTGTAATTAGAATTTGATAATTATAAAATATGAAGAAATGATGAAAAAGTAATTTTTATCAAAAATACAAATTTTAAAAGCTAATGGGGGAAAAAACAAATAAAACTATGTATTAAAATGAAATAGGAAAACTAGTATACCATGAAAAACTCAATTGATAACCGTTGGCAATATTTTGATAAAGTAAAAAGAAATGTTATTAAAGCACAAACCAGTTGTTTTGCTCGAAATAAATCTATTTTAAAATGAAGGAACAAATTAACAAATATGCAAAAATGACGAGCTAAGTCAAGGAAAGATTCTAAGGCTTAACATTTTGTGGTAAAGAATGAACACCTACTTGGGTAAATTATCCACATCAGCCATACTAATAGTTGCATGTTAGTTGTTTACAGACAGCTTTACTGAACACCAGTTATTGTGGCAAATCACATCAAAAGGTACAATATATTTTGACTTATAATAGTATTAAGTGATGATTAACTTTATAAGATCCATTCTAAGCTTGATAGGACATTTTTTGTCAAAGAAACACAAGAACATTTCCCAAAAGAAGCACCCCTTTTTTTTAAAAAAAAACCTGTTTTTTTCATATTTGTAATGCTTATTAACGTATTAGATCACACCTGAAGTGAATAAGCTGAATATGTTGTCTTTCCATCAATATGTAATAAACAAATAACTAATAAATACCTTAAACCTAAGGCCAAAAATAAAAGAGAATTTGTTATATGTAGAACTTTGAAGGGGGTACATATGGAACTCTTGCCGAGGAAGTTTAATAATACCCAGTAGTACCAAAATCTCAACTTATAGTAAATATGCTACCTGAATGTGTTATTTTTGCTCTTAATTATCTGATGAATGACCTATACCAGAAATGTCTTGGGGGGGGGGGAGATGCAATCATCTGTAAACCCTTAAAGAGTGGGATCAATATTTATGAGATCCCCATCTTTGTCTTCCCTGCAGTATACAAACTAAATTTGCTTTTTACACATATTTTAAACATATATTGTACCTTTTGATGTGACAGACCAATAAGAATATTATAAAGCATAGCATAAGTGCAAAGAGTTAAAAAGGATGTGTGACTGAAAATGTACTTCAAAAGGCATTTTAAGAGATTCTGATTTGCAAAGAAAGCTATCACTTTTGTGCATCCCAAATCCAATTTTCTTACCTGAAATTATCTTTATCACTAAAACATGCTTTTTAAAAGTATTTTTAGGCCTAAAATTGTACAAGATATATATTAAAATTATTTCAGTTTTTTGGTGATATTTACTAGTTATTGAAGTTGACCACACCTGAAAAATTGGGGAATGTGTTTGTCTTTACATAAGAAATACCTAATTGAAGTGAATTTTATGCAAATCCTGGAGGGAAATTTGCAATCTCACGAGAAATTGGATTGTATTTCCAGGAATATGGCATTTTTCCAGCCCTGAGTTGACAATCTAAGATGGCAGAAGGGTGACACTTTACTGCACCCAAGAAGCCACTCTGCATCCCCATCATCAAATTTTGTTGGAAGATGTGCACCACTTTTTGTATTTGAAACAAATTTTAAACATACAAGTCTTGAAATCTCTTTTCTAAAGGTTTCCAATGGATATGCAGGCATGAAAATAACTTTCTGGCAGCACAAAAAGTGACCAAGATTGACATTTTCTGTCACACAACATATTAAATAACCTGTCTCAAATTCTTTATGCAGAGACATTATGCCACATTTAGGTGCTGTATTTTGATTTTGCTTTCACCAACGAACACAAGTCATTCCCTTAGTGCAGTGTGTATGCCCAAACATCCACCAATTACCAACGTTCTCAATTTCCCACCACAGTTCAGTGACACATACACCATGATATTCAGTAATAAGTTGCCCCTCCATTTTCTGGGATCTTTTTCTGATGCTCAATAGGGTGTCCTTATATGTTGGATATGGCTGAGTGGATTGACGGTGTTCTGATGCACAGAATTTGGTACCTTTGGATATTCTCAACCTAGCATGTCCGAGATTTTGTCAGTGATTTACATCCCTGAAGGCAAAGGTGGACTAAATATCTCCACACTGGTAAGTCATAGGCATCTTACTGAAAGAAACTTTACCTCTTCAGCAATCTCAAAGTTCCACCAAATCAGCATTTGGTCTCCATATTCTGGCACCACTGTCGGTGACCTAACAAAGTCTTCCTTACAAGTGGGCAGTAAAATTTGGATTTCCTGGTCAAAGATCACAATTTTAATGACAACATCTGACAGCATACCAGCTTCTCAAACCCAAATAGGATGGGCAATGCATCAATTACCTGCCATACCATGGGTAGTGAGTATGTTGAGGTAAGCGAGCAGCCAGGGTAATTGGTGGCGCAGTCTTCCGACGGGCTGAACCGCATGAAGCCTTGGGTGGAGCGAGTTGTCCGTCGCTTGTGCCAGTTGTAGTGCCGGATCACCATATTCTTTGCGAGGAACTTTGTAAAAATATGTATAAACATTTTTGGAAAAAAAATTGAACAAAAAAAAAACATTTTTTGATTTGGCATTAAAGGAAATCAAATGTAAAACAGTAATCTTGACTAAAATGCAAACAACTTCAATTCCTAAAATTTGTTAATCTGATATGCACATTTCTGGCCTTAATTTTTGGGAACATTCGCACATATAACTCTACACAACCCATAGGTCTTATATCTTAATCCAACCTCAACTCAAAACATTCCTACATCCATAACAATTGTGGCTCTCAAAACTTCTTTGAGCTATTACATTTTTGGTAAGTATACATACCATAACTTGCACAACTCTAATTTAAAGGAATAATGTTCTCAATTTTTTAATGGTTTATCCAATTAACATGCCTCACGTAACTATATTGTTTGACTAGAATAACACATGATTTGATATTTACACATCGGAAACTCAGGACTCAATTAAGAAATCATAATATTAGCTTATTTAATGGCAAGGATTTACCACTATAATTTCAATTAGAGAGCCTCAGTAGCACAACCACTGCATTTTGCCTGCCAATTGGGGTTCACACCCTTTTGGGAAACTGATTTAATTCCAACCTTAAAGAGATCCAAGACATTTCCAGAAGTTGCTTGCCCCTAATTTATGTTTTAATTTAACCCCCCCCCCTTTTAATGCTGCTGGAATTATTTGGAAATGCTTACCCATGTATTTAGATCACACATGAAGTGAATAAATAAATAAGCTGTCGTTCGCAATTGATCATAAGGTGGCTTATTCATATTTATGTCTATTGTGTTCTCTATCTTGATACAGAAAGTGGCACTTGCATATGCCACTCAAAGTATCGTGGGAAACAAAACTTGTGGTTTTGATGGTAGACAGCAATAATGCATATTCCAAAGCCCTATTCAATACTTGCTAATATTGATGGTTACCTTTAAAACGCATTTTTTGTTTATATCTTAGGAATGAAAGGATTTGAAGGCCTCAAATTTCAGGACGACAATGAGAAAAATACTGCCTTTTCATCGTATCAAAATTGATAACTACTTTTGGGTAACTCGGGGTCCCAAGACGCTTGGAACATGCACCTTTAATGTAAAGCAGAACACATCCTTATATGTCCATTCTTTAATTATGCTCGGCAATCAGTAGAACATACCGAGTGTCTGCAACTATGACTGACAGATGATTGAAGGTGCAAAAATATTCTTCATTTTGCTTCTAATATAGCCATGTGTATTTCTGCTACATCCAGGGTTGTGTGATGATCAATTACAGATTCTTGTATAAAATGTTGTCATATGCATTGCACCCCTCCCCCCCCCCCATTAGAGAAACATGAAGACAAATTGGTATGCATGTGCCAATGCCAACCACGGAATATAGGTACAGATTCACATTGGGAATGTTGCATCGTGCACTATGGGGTGTTTGATGTGTCTGTGTGTGCGTGCAGGTTGTGTGATGTTAAGGGTAGTGTTGTATGGATATGTTCTCTGTCTGTTGGGTGTGGGCTGTGTTAAGGTGGTTCATCTTCATCGCAGACGTCTGCAGACGTTAGCTTTCGAACATGCTTTACTCAACACGTATTATTTATGCACAGACGCTTAAAGCAGGTTCGAAAGAACCATTATACATGGTGTGTGGTATGTGAGTGGTGTGTTGTGCGTGCGTGCACATGCACATGTGCACATGACATGTATGTTACTAGGTACTTCATACTGCGCGGTTTAATCATGTGCACGGAGGTGCTACAAATCAATGGGGCTTATTGTGATTAATAATTGAAGGTATATTCGCAAATCCAGATATCGTTACCTCCCATTTTACCATGTCGCTGATTGGCTCAAACTCTAACAGTTCCAAATGAGACCAATCGGCAGGTGGTTCTCACAGAACTAAGTATTGTTAGTTTTGTAACGGTTGAGCTGTGATATTAAGAAAGGAAACGTTTGTTGACTACACACGGTAGTAAGTGCAATAGCTGAAAGTGATACACTGGCATTGCTGCAATTTTAGGATAACTCAATTTTATTTCTTTCATGACCCTGTCAGATCAGGTTTTCTTGAGGCATATATGTATTCCTGGAACAGTACTACCACTCCCAGAGCGGGGTTTTAGGGTAACTGTCACCCCCATCAGTTTCTAACGAAATCCGATGAGAAAAAAGGTTAGTTGGGCGTTACCCTGATCGAACTAAAAAGAAGATCTACTAAAAGGGCATCGCTCTGGAGAGCTAATGGAGCCATCAAGCACCAGGGACTTTAGGAAAGGCATCGGTCAATTATCTAGTGTTCCAATAAAGTCTCCCACAAACAGTATTGATGTGAATGCAAAGTGAATACGCCACTCTCATTAGCGGGGCAAAACGGGTTTAAAACTTGGTTGTCACACTACTACTTAAATCAGTGCTCTTGAAATGGTTCAACAAGGTCACCTGAAGAACCATTTCAGAGACTGAACCAAAACTTTGCCTAATAGTATGTTGGGGTGGAATTTCTGAGACAAATGGCAGCTTATTGCACTGGCAACCTCGCATGTGCACACGAGTGAATGTCTTTAGTATGGCAGCGTGATTGTTTTTTAGTTCTCTGTGCCCTTCTTCCAACCACATTACTTCTTTTCAAAACAATTGCATAAAGATTATTATTCCTCCACCCTGGGCCCACCACCCACACTCCAACTGAAACAGAATTCCTCAATTTTGTTTTCTCACCAACACTCCCAACAGCTCTTTAAAAAAAAACAACACTTTTCAATTTTCACTTTCAAGAGCCGCCGTATCATTTATGTATCAAAACTAAACAGGAAAGCGCGTTTTTTTTATTCTTTTCATGCTACTATATTGCTTTTAAAGGAAATCGTTGCACAAAGGCAGGATGTCATGCTATAAATGGCCATTTGTGACCGGATTTGGAACAGATTTATCAGCAACGGCTGTTAAACCATCGACTTTCAAGTCCTTACTGCTTCTCTTCCATATCATATTTTGCCCCATATTGGGTAACCGCAAAAAAGAAATGAACACTTTGTTTCAGATAGTTCTTCTAACTAAATAGGATGGCCGTTCCAGGGTCAATGTGGAATAAGTGTTTGATGTAAGAAAACAAGAATTCTACTTTGATTGATGTACACGTAAGATTATCAAATTAAGTAGTATAAGTATTAGGGCTCAAACTGGTCCGGAACTTGGTGTGTTTTAAAGTCAACTTAATAAACAATACCACTATTACAGAGTTGGCAGCCAAAGGTGTTTAAAGGTTACATTTTGTGACTCTAGCACTGAAAAAATCACGGTCCTAGGACCGATTGTGTCTTCTTGTTTTCGCCTTGCCGTCCGCGGCTTTGTTTTTGTAAGCGATAGGTCTAATTTGACCTTTGACCTTGGCATGTGACCTTTGACCTCATTACAAATAGGGACCCAAATGCTGCACCTATGATTCAAGTTTGGTTCTAACACTTTTCAATTTAGGTCAATTTTCCCATTTTCAGCCTATCTTACAAACGTGACCTCACTGACCTTTTTTGGGGACCGGAGGAGGGACCGGGGTAGACGGCAGGAAAAGAGGAGGGGAATGAAAAGGTTTGAATCTCCCTATGGTTCAGTTTTGGTCCAATTGAACTTCAACTTTCAATTTAGGTTATTTTACATTTTTTTTTTTTTTAATATTTTTGACCCCTGTTATGACCTGGAAGTGACCTTTGAACTATGTGTGTGACTTTTGGCCTCATCAGCAAATGAGGGGATGCCATGTTTGCATCTATGACTGAAGTTTGGTTTAAATCCATCAAAGTATGTGGAATATTACAGCAAATGTTGAACCCTTTCACAACAACAACAGACATTCAACAACGACATCAACAGACTACATGGGACAAAAGTGATTCCCTATGTGTCTTCCTGCCTCAGGCAGGCGACACAAAAATCACTGATCATCCAGATTTGAACCTGGGACCTTCGGTTAACTAATCCAATGATCTACCAACTTGAGCTAAGGGTCAGAGCAGCAAATCTATAGGGACTTCAGTTCAACCTTTCTCTAATGGCTTCTAATCCAAGAAGTGAGATGTAAGTCTTTAGAGGATATAATCATTACGGAACCCCAATTTTGAAATAAATTAGTAACATGGATGAAATAAGCGAAACCGACTAGTTAACCTAAGGTCCCAGGTTCAAATCCTGGATGATCAGTGAATTTTCCACTGACTGCCAGTTATATTGTTGTGTTGGGTACCAGTCTTAAAATTCTTCCTGTACTTTTAATTACCCACATGTTTGAGTTTATTTACCACCATGCTCTACCATTTACAATTGCTTCAAACAGACTAGTTAACCTACGGTCCCATGTCAAATCATTGCGTTCAGTGAATGTTCCAATGACTGAATTTATGTTGTGGTGTGGTATCAGTCTAAAAATTTTCCTTAATTGTAATTAGCCAACTGTTTGAGTTTATTACACATGCTCCAAGATTATAATGCAAGTGCACATTTATTAGTACATGAAGGCTATGACACCACTCAATATTTCTGGCCGGAGAAAGTATAGAAAACTATTCTTGCAATTATGCCTAACCCAGTAATGTCACACAGTGTATGGTGTTCATAAGCCCAACTGACTGATCACGGTGATAACGTACTGTGATAGAAACCCAAGGTTAAGATTGAATGTATAATGATGCTCGGCTAAGATTCTTTTTCACCTGATGAGAATAATGTAATCTGAGGGGCATTTTAGCTTTGGATGGGAGGCAGCAACTGAGTTAGCTAATTGACATGAGGCCATCAATGATATTTCATAGCCGTCATGTGACGTCATAGCAGTGACCGGGAAGAGTGTACCGATCCCACACACCCCTTACTGCACCAACTCTTCCTCCCTGCGCTACACCCACCTCCATACCTCTACGATCCCACCACCAAACGCCTACCCACTAAGCATACCCTCCCACTCACCGATTTGCACCTCCCCCACCACTCAATCCACACACACCATCAGCCCTCCCCCTCCAACCGCTCCATACACACCCCCCATACATCCCACCCTCCACCACCCACATGCATCCTTCCACGCATCTCACTACCAACTTACTCTCCTGACACTACCCAACACTCCCCAACAAACACGCCATCTACTCTCAACCCCCCTCCCCCCTCCATCCTCCCCGTCTCACCTGCAACCTTATCTAACTTCACATTACCCCCGTCTTCACCACCGCACTCCATAACCCCACATTGCCCTCTTGCAAAGGACCGCTCTCCCCACTTTATAAAATCCAATTATCCCCTGGCGCACCCCTAGCCCCGTCCCAAACCCCCTTCTCCCCAAACTTTTTCTCCCCCCCCACCCTAGACACCTCTCCCATCCACCACTCTTCCACCCTCAACTCTCCCCCCTATAATTCCCTTCCCCTCCCCCAAAACTCTACTCCCCTCCTCACATCTACTTACTCCTCTTACCCCCCGACTCACTACGGACACCACCCCCACATCCTTAAATGCCCTCCCCCCCCTCCATCCTACTAACTACTCCCCCTGCCACCATAGCCCAACCTGCCCGTCCCTATCTTCGCACTCCACTCCTCCTTGTCTCCCCTAGCCACAACATGCCCCCCCAATCGCTAATCCTAAACCCTCTCAATTCCCTATTGTGGAAATGTCTGGTCTCTATGTAAAAGAACAAACAGTGCTTCATCAAGTTTTTTGATTTTATAAGTTACTTGTTGCGTCCTCAACCTCACATGCCAATTGTCATAATCAGAAGTTCCATGGCCCGATTCTTGTGGCCTCTCACAGGAACTAGATTTTTACCAGAGGGGTTTGAGTCAATCCCAAATGCACCAGTTTTGGGATAATTTCCCTCAACGGCGTCATGTGATCCACAAAAGTCCTATCTTAACACATAAAAATCCTGATTCTATGTCATTTTTGCCACAAAGCATTAGTACGAGGACATTTTTAGGAATATTATGACAGGTCCGTAGTCTTACTTTTGGAAACACTTGTATCCCTAAGTACTGACCTAAGTTTTGTACAGTACAGTATAGGCACACTGCAAATGCATTGTGGGGATTGATTCAAAACACCCTCTGGATTTTTACAAAGTGGTCAAATATTGGGTTTGAAAAAAGCTATTTTTATTCATTCACCTTGAGTAATTCTTGGGCTTAAAAGATGTTTGGGTTTTGCTATCATGAGACAAAATTAAAGCGTTCACCAAATGATGTGCGGTCTGCGTAACGTTTTTATGAATGCTGACAAGGTCAATAAGGTCACAAACTTGTGGGACACTACCCAAGAAGTATAGTACCAAGTGTAATTAACTGATCGAACATGTGGATACACCAAGCAATTTGATAAATCTAACCATTGTGGGTCAGGACCTCTAGATGGACCTTTGAGCACTCTCTAGAGGAGGGGTTACTATGGGACATACCCAGGACCATTAATGCAAGGCCATGAAAATATGTGCAGTTTGTGGAAATAGTGGGCAATAATGTTCAGGGGTAACATTTTTACCACAGACACTATCCACATACAGACAATGCTGTACGACAAA
The DNA here is from genome assembly GCA_023653785.1 of Ophioderma brevispina. Taxonomy (NCBI): domain Eukaryota; kingdom Metazoa; phylum Echinodermata; class Ophiuroidea; order Amphilepidida; family Ophiodermatidae; genus Ophioderma; species Ophioderma brevispina. The sequence continues at coordinate 43,452 of JAMKCH010041423.1, forward strand.
AGCAATTCCTATAGCCCTCTTGCAGACGACACAAAAATGTGTCCCATTTTGGTTGACTATTTTAATACCCCCATCTTGGATAAGCAAAACAATCAATCCTGTCTTACTCTCTAAATAAATTAATATCAAAGCCTTTTGATTTGGCAAAAGGGTGGAGAAAATTAACCTCATTTGATTTCCCTTCAGAACCCTCATTGCATTAGTTAAAAAGATAAAGAGTTTGATTTAATTATATTTGTTACATTTCACCACACTGGTTGTTACACAGTTGGTTTTGTACGTATGATATGTAGTTTTATTTTGTTTCATCGCGGTAAAATAATTGAACCCAATCTATGAAAAAGCATAATCACATGTTTTTGTAAATTTAAACAAAAAAACAAAAAAACCGAAAATTAAAAAAAAAAAACCAAATTCTGAAAAAACCAAATGATATCCGAAAGATGCTAACACTCTCTGACAGCATCAGAAGTTTAAACCTCCAACATCCACCGATGATCTTATTGGTATACCTAGCATTTATGATATATTTTGCCAATTAGAGACATGGTAAGAAAGCTTAAAAGGTGGATATAGGTCTATTTTGTTGGCTACTTGAGGTATATGATATTTATATAATGAAATGAGCCAATCAGGAGATATTTTAAGGTGGTAGACCTAATTAAGGTTAAATGTTGGATTCCAATATCCTCAAGCCGGATCAGCGATATCCAAAATGGCCATGGGTTATCAAAGTGCACTCAAAGTATCACTTTTTCTATCGAATTGGTAAATTTCCGGTCAGGAAACCGAAGTCACGGACTCTTTTGTGGTGGAAATTTGGTTCAAAAACAGGAGCCAAGGGTAAAGACAATACGAAACATTCTGAACCAAAATCCTGCAAATAAGCCGTGTCCTGGGCTATGAAATGAGAAAAAAGAGCAGTAGCTCTGTGTAATGAGTTGGAGCAGTACTTGTCAAAATGTTTTTATGATTATCCAGAATATTATCCAGTTTTGCCCATTAAGCTGCGTTTGTTTTTCATGGAATGACTCGACAAAAAAGGTCACCATTTAGAGCAGAAATGTGTGTGGGTCGTTCCTAAATTCAATTTTTGTGGTATTTATTGCTTTTACAGCAATTTGTAGCCTTCAAAAATGATCAAAACTTGTTGTCCAAGCATTTTAATTCAAATGTGAAACTACTTATTAGATTATTTGTCTTTGTATGATTGTAAGAAATATTATCCCATTCTTCACTCCCCTCTCCCCAATGAAAAAAAAGTCAAGTTTGTCCACAAAAATGACTCTTGTACTATTTTAGAGTTCAGCCATGTTGATTTTGTGCAAGATTTGTCAAACATTTCATTTTTTTAACAGAATAGTCGGTGTATTGAAGAATATTGGTCCCAAACTGCCTTACAATCCACACACATCATTAGCCTCAATCTATGGCCACAGTTCAATGATCCTTTACTGCGACTTGACCCATTGGTTCTACAAATATCTATGATATGATATCCACACAATAAGGGAAGACATTTTCAATGTTATTTTTGCACGTGTCTGTATGCATGTTTGCATGTACGTGTGCACGTGCAAGGATGTGCGTGTATAGACTTACAGCAAAGTTGCATCCCTCGTCGATGCAGTGGTAGTGCTCCTTGTACTGGTAGACACAGTGAAGGTGACCGCAGTGAGACGCACCAGAATACCTGTTGAAGGAAACAATAATTGACACACTGAGTGACTAAGTGAATGGCTCTAATCACTCAAGTTAGCAACATTTAATTTACCAAGTGGCTAGGGTGAGCTGATCTGATAATTGATCACGCAGTCACTTCTCTCGCCCGATTACGATAATTAGTAACACAGTCACCTCTTTCAACTGATAATAATGATAAATGGCACATTTAATGACTAATTGTGTCATAGTGTGTATGTGTTCAATCGGTTAGGATTTTATCAAACTGAAATGATCTCTCATTCAGTGCAACCCCAGAGGGTGTATTGAGTCATTCCCACAATGCACCTGTTTTGGGAAGTTTCACTTCAAAGGTCATGTGATCCCACAGAAATCCTATTCTTAAAACCTTGACTTTTACACTCATTTTATCCCACAAGGTGCTAGCACTTTAAGGAATTTTTGCAGAGTCATGAAATGTCTTGTCATCCTTAAAGGTGCTTGTTCCGATTTATGTCTATTGTGTTCTCTACTTGATATGAGAGCCTATCACTTGCACGTACACCCTATCAAGTACCATGGGAAACACGCTTGCGGTTTTGACGGTAGAAGCAATAATGCATATTGCAAAGCCCTATCCAATACTGTGCTAATATTGATGGTTAACCACTAAAACGGCGGTATTTCGTTTATATCTTGAGAACGAAAAGGATTTGAGGACTGAAACTTCAGGACGACAATGAGAAAAATACGGCCTTTCATCTGATATCAAAATCGACTACTTCCGGGTAAATCAGGGGGTCCTAAAGACGATAGGAACAAGCACCTTTAAAACTTCTTGAACACTTTATCCCTAAGTACTGACATGTGTTTTGTACAGTACAAAGTAGGCATATTGCAATGCTTTATGGGATTGGTTCAAAACACCCTCTGGGATTTTATCAAACTGAAATTATCTCTCACTCAATGTGACCAACTACATTAGGTTCCCTCACTTGGGATGCACCTGTCAATATATCTTCAATCTAATTTTTTTTTCAATTCCCTGAAGAGATTAAAATTCTTAAAAGCAGACCACATCATGGTCCAGAGACTAGTTGTAAGAGAAGATATCAGTAGTTCCCACAATTTGCATTGCTTCCAATGAAGGTTTTGTACAGCTCTGATGGATTGTTGAATGGCTAAATGACAGTATTATCACAAACTTGATTTAAGAATGTTTCATATCTAAACAAGTCATAGGACTACCTGTACAAAAACCTCCATTGGAAGCAATGTAATGTGGGAAGCTTATTGATATCTTTCTCATACTAGTTGTCATCTCCCTTAGGTAGTGCAAAAACACCTTAGGAGTCATTGGTACTGGTTAAGCTTTGCTCATGGCACCTGTTCTGAATTATGTATACGGTGAACTTACATCAGTGAGTAGGCAGTGGTCCCCAAACTTGGGTTTAACTAATTGGGTCAGGACACCAGACACTCAAAATGGTCCGGTTAAATTTGCCTTTGAAAGAGGTATTCTTCAAATGACGGAAGCTCAAATCACATTTTCACTAGAATTGAAGGGTCCATTTAAAGTGCACGGGGATTGTGCCCAATTTCTGTACCCAAATGGCGTCTGTTAGAATGGTCCCAGAGATAAGAGGTGTTTTATTTATCCGAATTTACCAAGTGTCTTGTTATGATTCTGTTTTAGGAGGACATCTCTTGGGACATCCAAAACACAAAGTTAAGACAGCAGTAGGGGTGGACCGGGACGTCGAGGTCAATGACCTCTAAATATGCATGTTCTCACAAAATCGTTACTTTAGCGCTAGCAAGTCACAAACGAAACTCAATTTGGGCAAGTTTGGTATCATAGTAAAGCTAACAAAAATTTATCTATTCAGTGATAGCGAACACATGATTTTGGAAAGTATAGTTGGTAATGGCCAAAAAAAGATGAATTTTTGCGACTTTTTTCAATTTTTTGCATCAACTTTGTACCCATATGGTACAGATGTACAATGAAGATTGCAATATTTCTTCCCCATATTTTCCAGAAATTAGCATCTATATATGTGTCAATAATATCCGGAAGATTGATTATTTACCTCGTTTATTTTTTTAGTTACGACATTTTAAAGTATGTTCGCCCTATGCCTTCTATTTTCGCCCTTTATTTCCTGTGCGTTGTTTATAGACTCCAAAGGGAGTACCCACTGTGGAATTTTGGCAAATTTGGCATCACATTAAAGCTAATACAATGATCTATCAGAGACAGGTAAAATGGTTTGATTCAGGAATGTGTAAATGGGCCCAAAAATATTATATTAATGTATATGTGTATGTCCACAAATGTACAAATACAATTTCCCCTAATTTTGCCGATTCTAGACCTTGGTAAAACTGGGGAAATCAATAGTTCACCCTGTGATGGCAGATGCCTTCCAACAATATCCACAATGAGGCATCAAGTTTCATATCAAAAGAAAGGTAGTAGACGACTATGTAACATGTCCAAGAGTTTGAAACAGATGCATCTGAGTTCCATTCCTGAAAAACACTGCGAGAAACATGGTAATGTATTATAAACAAAGCTGGAGGAAATTAGTGATGAAATCTTTGTCTGCTGTTTTTGCCCTTTCTTTGTTTGGATGGGGTATAATAGTAAATTTAAATTCTTATAATGCGCAACAAATCCAAGAAGTGCTCAGGACACCATTTTAGACGCTTATGGTTGCTACAACATAACGAGTTAATCCAGAACGACAAGGAAGGGCGTTAGGTAAAGGAAGTCCAATTTTAGATGCCGGAGGAAACCCTAAGTTATCAGAAGAAACCCGCTAGGACGGGTAGGATTGGCAACCAAATTCACATACGACACTGGCTCCGCAGTATTCAAACCCGAGTCGCATTGGTGAAGGCGAGTGGATGAGCCAACTGCACCAGCTCGCCCTCCAAACAGGTTTATATAGTCAGTGGCAATTTTCAAACAGGTATAGTCAGTGGTATTCGACTGCGGGAGGTTGTAAAAATGGAATAATACTTGCATTTTCGTCCCGATTTTAAGGAATAGTGACCAACTTTGGTACCATTAGCACCTATTGGAGCAGATTACTATACAGGACGATTGCAGAATTTTTGATGCGATATGAACTGGTGGCAGCTGTTTTCTTCTAGAAACTTGTAATGCCTCCACATTCTGACGTGAAGCTTTATCTATCTATCTTTAACAAAGATGCAGCTTCAAGGCAAACTGAAATATTTGCAGTCCAACACAACAGTGGACGCAAGCAAAAGAGGATTACCCATCTATTGGGTATCCGGGAGGGCAAAACAAATTTGAAGAAGAAACAAAGGAGCTGAACCATATTGCAAAAAAAAAAACAAAAACATGATAGCAAATAACTTTCAAAGATAGTACAAAGGTTGAATCAAAACCGTGGTATGCGTTTTCAGCCCATGACGTTTGGTAATACCAATACCAAAAAAAACAAAAACAATTATGGGAGCACAGGGCAATCCAAGACAGTCCTTCCAACAAGCTAGGACTTTACCTGGTTGGAGAAATAAAAAGCATCTCACAGAGGGAGAGGGGTTGATGTTCCCATTCAACTATATATTGATTGATTGGGGGTCATTGGGTCGCTTGCCGCGAGGGTTTGAAGTGAATTGATCTCAGCTCCGCCTGTTTACTTCGTTTTTGTGTGTTTGCTGCTTTTGTATCTCTATGAGTTTGAAACAAACGTTTGTAATTGGCGGTCTCCATCTTTTGGTCATGTTTTCTGGCCACTGTGCGATACCATCTGCTTGGGTTTTGACCATCTTACTTTCATCGCGATGTCTCCCTACAATAACACGCCATTTTGGCCTGCACACAAGCTGAACAGTTGGACATAGACCGCTGTTACTTGTCGCGACCCTAGAATAAAATACAGTCGCGATGAATGATGGCATTCAACCGGCAGTTGGACAAAGAGTGAGAGCTCATCTTCGATCGCTTGAAATCGGTACTGGTCTTCCACGCCAAACGCACCGTAACTATGGTGGACTGGAAAAACAAAATACGCGTGATCATTTAAATGGAGTGTTTGGTAAGCGCAATCTAGCCGTCAACTACACATGACATTGCTAAATGCTTTCTTGATAATGACCTGGATATCTTGATGCTCACGGAAACATGGCTCTCGCTAAGGTGATGAAAGTATATGACAGTACAATGACCTCATGGGCTATGAATTCTACTTTTTTCACGTCACGGTAAGAGAGGGGGTGGTATTGCTTTCATCATTAGATTAACTTTGGCAAAACATATTCAAATTAACCTATTTGAATTATTCTACTTTGAAAGTGTAAGAATAGAAATTGTCTTTCGCCAACTTTCTGTTACCTGTATATGTTTGTACAGACTTACATCATAACAAAAGGATAATGTGAGTTTTCCCAAGTTCTTGATGAACTTTATGGACCTGCTTTCTTCATACGGGATTTCTACCCAGTGATTTGTCTTCTTTGTGATTTCAATCTTCACTATGGACGATTTAAATGATGGACAAGTTAAGCGCGTAAAATGTGTTTTGTCCGATTTTGGTCTTGGCAAACTCGTCGATAGCCTCGCATGTTAAGAACCATATCCTGCGATGGGTGGTGGGTAGCGCAGTGATGATAGTCTCATTACTTATGGACGATGTGTCTTATGTGTGTGTCTTGCCATCCCGGAAAATCGGGACCATTTTGCGGTTTTTAGGCCATGTTGCAATTTCCAAACCTGCTCTGTAAAGCGGATTGTGACCTCGTGCAACGTACGACTATCGAAAAAGAGGACATGTTTAAAAATGACTTGAATGCGCTAAATTCTAGTATTGAAAAACAAATTCCGTTTTAGATGTGTGAGCGTTTGGTTGAATTTTGAATTCTACGATGATAGTTTACGCGAAGTCTATGCCATCCAAGCCCCACTTGAACACGCCAACTGTTAAGGATCGCAGTTCGCCCCTTGGTTGACATGAAGTAAGAGATGTCGGCGGAGAAGACGACGTTGCTGGCGGGACGGTGGCGCAAAACTAGTCATTTGTCACAAGGGAAATATATGCAAGCTGAGAATGGAAAGCCAAAAGATTCAATCATTGCTGCGAAAAGGGAACAATTTCTTTAGATAGCAAACATTACAATGTTACTTTTCCACTAAACAGTCTTCAACCTACAAAGCAGCTTCTAGGTAAATCAAAGTCGAGTACTGTATCCATCAAACATTCCCCCCAAATGAATACATGGGACAAAGTTTTTGGCAATACTTTTCCGAAAATCAGCGATTTTTTAAGAGAACGAAAACTAGATGCTCAGGAATTGCCACCACTTCTTGTGGCTATGACGGACCAGTTTTTTTGAGCAATTTCTCTGTTTCTGAAAGCTGTGATATATCAGAATTAGTTGAGTAAAATGCCACCCCCCAAAAAGGTTGTCTCTTGGATCCGCTTGCAAACTGAACGGTCAAGGAGTGGGTGCCGAGATTCTGGTTCCTTTCATAAAACTGTAGTAGTCAACGATTCCATTGTATCTGGTTCTGTTCCTTCTCAACTTAAAACACGGGCATAGTGTTCCCCATTTTAAAGAAATAGGACTTGATGCACATCCTTAAAACAAACTACAGGGACCAATTTCAAACCTTCCATTTCTTCAAATACTGAAAAGTGGTTCCTTGCCACTTACAAGAACACATTTTAGATCATAAGCTCCTTGAAGCTAACCAATCAGCGTATAGAGAGGGTCATAGCGTGGAGACCGCAGTATCTACGTTACTTGACAAATTGTTGATATCAAAGTGACGATAAGTTAGTCTACTTATTTCATCCTTTGACCTCTTGCTGCGTTCGATACGCAATGACCATTCTGTTCTCTCACGCGTTCGACTCCGAAAGGAGTTATTGGATCAAAGGAAATGTACTTCCTTGGTTCACCTCATATGTTTCCAATCGTTCTCAGTTCAGTTATCGTCGCTGGTAATGTCTCAAAATAACTGTCCGCTTTCTGTACGGGGTCCCCACAGGGGCTCGGTACTCGGGCGGTTTTCAGTTTGATTATATATTACAATCGCCTCTCTGATGTTATCAATCAGTACAACTTGTTCGTTAGCACAAAGTACGGCCGATGGTGATATCAGATTTCATATTCTGGGGCGCCTGAGGATTTTGTGTCAACTAAGGCAGCTATTCAAGATGTATTAGTGCCATTTTGGTTTGGATGGACAGTAACAAGATTATGCTTAATACTGAACAAGACGGAGGTGGATGAACGTTGGGCCGCTTCTTTTTCGTATTAACCAGCTTGAGAGTAATACTATACGGATTGGATGTGAGACATCAGTTTTTAAAATTCGGTCAAAGTATCTCGGTGTTCGACTTGATCAATCTTATCCCATGTCTGACTATTTGTGACAAACCCCCCCCCTCTGCCGTTCTGACATTATTTATCTTTAAGACAGATTGGAGTATTAGGACCTTACCGATATAAAAAAGCCACCTCGTTCTGGTTATATTCGATCATCATCTCACGCATTGATTTTTGTTTAATTCCATTTTATTTTGGTTCAACCCCTTTCCGACCAACTACAACATTTACAACGCATTCAAAATTGTGCTGCTCGCCAATTCTCAAGAAACGAAACAGGACCAATTACCCCTTTGCTTGTGAGCTTCACGGCTACCCAGTGGATGGAATTTCGCATTTAAAATTCCAACTAAGCCGTTTTTTGCCTTCAAGATTTCGAAGGTACCGTGCAATTATATTGTTCATTGGTGCTTCACTTCCAACCATCCACGTTCACTCCCGCTCAAATCATTGAAAGTTATTGAAACTTCCAGGGTCAACCTTAAAGCAAGCTGGTGAAGGCTCATTTCATTTCGCTGCGTCAGCTGTTGGAATTCCCTTCCCAAACAAGCATTCGTAGTTATCCCAAATTACAAGACTTCAAATATCAGCTTAAAACTCACCTCTTTCGTCAAGCTTTTCATCGCTCATAGCGTTTTGTTTGATTTGTTTGTGTTGACTGCCTTATGGCGCTATGAGTCTTTTGAGATTGTGCGCCTTATGAACTATTGTATTATTTATTATAGCTATATACTCGGAAAGGGAAGGGGTTCCGCGGGCGTGTTTTTGAGCTGATTATAAAACCGTTACCCCGTCAAAGCCAGAGACCTTCCAAAAGCATAAAAGCCCAATGAGAATGAACCAAAGTTATTTCTGAATGAAATGAACTTGCACGTGCGTTTCTTGCCAAATTAAGGTTGTTGGTTTTGTAATAATAGTCTCTTTACAGAGAGGAGGGACTTTCAATGGATTGGATGATTCTGAAAAGAAAACAGGTGTCAGCGTAAGCTGAAATGAAGGGCTCCAAAGATGACTTGCATTGGAGATCTACCACTCCCTATGACAACACGCCCGATATGATATCTTTCTGATATAAACGATGTAGGATGTTGCCTCTTGGGCTCAGGGGAGTATTCAAATATTAGAGTGGACCAAAAGATGAAGTCCTAAAGATTGCCATCTGTGTTTTTTTTTAGCCGTACTCCATTTTCTCACAAAGAAGTGGCAGTCAGGACGATACGTTCAAACTTTAGGGCAACATAGGGTCTATTTTGCTCTTGATAGAATGTGTTATTTGTCGAAGTTCTACATGGAAAGCTTGTTTGAAGTTGCCTGACCACTGACAAAGAAATGGAACCAATTTTTGTCATATTCACCTGAGGAATGCCCCGATTTTGTGAAAAAATAATCTGGAGAATGTGTATCCTGATGCTACCATAAGCCTTTAGACCACTTGGTTATCCATGCAGTGCCCACTGCACTCGAATTTTGAGCCATTACAGGGATGTTGCCACGTGGAAAAAAAAAAAAACAGCAAACCCCCACACCAGAATTGGTAGATGACCGAACAGCAGTAAGTTTTGCCAATCATCTGGTTTATTGGAGAAAATGTCTTGGCAATATAAATCCTGACGTAAAAATGGTGTAAATAGTGAAGATTGGCCATATTGGTAGTATAATTTTCAAAAGAAAATCAATCCTTGAGAAAGAAGTGTATTCTTTTTTTTTTTTACAGAAAAGATATGGCGATGTGTTTTTAACGCAAAGTAAAAGAATTGATATTTTTTTTATGTACATGGTTATACAGCTGATATTCCATGTCTATTCGGCTGAATAAAACGATGACTTAAACGGCAAACAATTAGGCAAACAAAGAAATGGGGGGGGCATATACACGGAGACATATACCTGAATTATGGACTCTTTAGGGCCAATGCCATTTTTTTTACAAATAAAAAAAGTGGGTTCTGGTATCATTAATTATAATGATATCTTTACTATGGTATTAAATCTACCTTTATGTTTTATGTGTTTGACCATTAGTCATAAAACCACCGGAAATAACATTTAAGTTGGTTGAACTTTTTTTTAACTCAAATAAACAAACACAACCAGAATTTAAATTCAAAGTTGGAGTGATAATTGGGGGCGATATCGATGCTTTTATTCATGTGTCATTTCTTAAACAGTGGTAAAAAAAATTTCGCGAAAATTTTTTAAAAAATGCGAAAAAAATGCCAATTTTTTGGCAGTGCCAAACTTCACGAATTTAAAGTTTTTAGGTATAACTGAATTTATAGCATAATGTGATGCCCCAAATTTGCCCCAAGTGGTTAGTGTATAATTTGATGTTCTGTAACACAGACCCACAGCGTGAAAATAGGGACAGTGAACATTATCCGTAACTCAATAAATACGTTCCTATCAATTTGAGACGTTATTGAACAACATTCATTGGTGGAAAATATGGAGGAGAAATGTTGCAATAACTCTAAAAAAGGGAACAGAGTTGTTAAAGTGAAGGGTGGTGGTCCCTATATTTATGATATTAGTGGAATGCGGCATATTCACCGGTTATTTTTAATACGATAGCAAAGTGTTTAATCAAAAACACATATTAATTTTTGGATGGCGCCAAACAGACGCATTCCAGATTTTGAAAGATTTAAGCCACTCTGAATAGATAAATTTTAATTTGGGTATCACATTAAAGTATACTTAGCCTTAATGTGATACCTAATTTCCCAAAATTTTAAAATAATTAACCGTTAAAAATGGCGCGCAAAAAACAACAACACCAGAAATATAGGGCGAAATTAAACCTCCGATGACGGGGGGGGGGGGGGGCTTTGCTACCGGTCCGCTTAATATGCCAAAAAAACTTTCCTCAAAAGCTTCCAGGGGTAGTCATTTTTTTCATCCTTTCCGCATTTAGCGAAAAATATGAAGGTAGTATAGCACCTTCCAGGGTTAGGGTATATGCCGTCAAAGTCGAGGGTGGGGTGGGAGGGGCAAGAAAATGTTATTGTACATTTTTTTGAAAATATTATGCAAAGTTAGCTCTAACACTCTTATTCTATATAAAAAAAACTAGTAACTGCCATTCATGTAGAGGGGCTTAAAACTGTACATGAAAATATGATATTCCTACCTTTTTAGCGCAAATTGGATTGTCGCCTATTTCTGTGGAAAATGCAATTTTCGCCGATTCGTGGAGTTGACGTAATTGTGACGCCCCATAATAGGTGGATGTTAGTTACTATTAGTTTGTTATGCAAGGAAATCAAGAGACCATAGCTATCCACTGATGCGTATCAAATCATAAGCATCGGGTTGCTTTTTAACAAATTTTCGAAGGTGGGTGAAAACAAAAAAAAAAACCATCCTCACCTTGGTTTAAACCGTGTTATACAAAAAAAACGCTTGGACTGCGAGGGTTAAACCACGTTGGGTGAACGTGCTTAAAAGTCAAAACTAAAAAAATAGTGAAGTAAAAAATGAATACAATATTCCGGATATATAAACACATATAAGTGATTAATTTTCGGAAAATATGGAAGAGAAAGATTGCAATCTTCATGTACACCTGTACAATATTGGTAGGAAGTGGATGAAAAAAATTGAAAAAAGTCGTACAAATTCAACTTTTTTGGCACATGGACAACTTTTGACTTGGACAAAAATTCAAACGTTGTACGATATCAATGAATAGATAATTTTATTGCTTTAATATGAACCAAACTTGCCCCAAATTGAGTTAGTTTTGCCCTACTAGTGCTAAAAGTAGCGATTGTGGTATAGAACATGCAAATGTGGAGGTCATTGACCTTTGACGTCACGCTCCACCGCTCACTGGCGTAAGACGTTGTGTTTGGGATATGTCCAAAGGGATGGTCCTATACGATAATCATTAACAAGAACACTTGGTTAAATCGGATAAATAGAAATCCTCTAATCTCTGGGACCAAAATGGTTTGGAAAAACCTGTCGTACATACCAGCAAACTGAACAACCTATGATTGCAGATGGGGAGAGTGGGTATTTCCAAATACAACTTCTATTGGCAGGGGATCGTTTTAAAAATACACCTAAAAAAACATATGTTGTGCCTATGTATGAATTCCTCTTTATGAAATTGAGGCAAGCTCAGAATTTACAAGTTGCAATAGACATCTCTAAAAAACGACAAATTTCCTCCAGCCTCTAGGAGTTTAATTCTGACATCCCACCGGTCATGCCTATTTTGACACATCATAAAAAAATCTGTCATTTACACCAATTTGGGAAACTTACTTTACCTTGCAATGTACTTGTACATCAACTCATATCAGTGGTAACCCAACTTTCTATCTTTGCCCTTCACATGGACGGTCACCGACTTTCCATCGTTAGACACTGTCACTGGTTCATCTTTGCTTTTGGCGGAAAACCCAAATGCGGACTTGATGTACCCGCCGTGACAAGGCTCTTGAGCCGTCCGCACCTTCTTGGGCGTGCCCATACTGTCCGAATCAGTGCTGGATTGCCGCACTGCAGCTGCTGCAATTTTGCTGCAGCTGCTGCCGCAGCAATGACTTCAGGATCACGTTTGTGGGATGCTCCTTCGGAGCTGCTCAATGTGACAGTAGTCGTATTTGGAGGGATACTGGGACAACCCATATGAATCCTTTGTCGCAAACCAGGTCGGGGCGCTGGGGGTTCGTTCTTATCCTGCGTAGCTATTCTTCGCTTCCATTTCTAGAGCCCCCGTTATTGTCCCACAGTGACTGATCCGCTTGGCTTCTGCGGAGACTCCGGCTCCATTCCATGTTTTCTCTGGATTTGGGAGATGATGATGTCTATGATTTTTTGCGAAGCGGCGGGTACGGCGGGCATATCATGACCTTGTCGATTGAGTGGCCGCTTTGAGTTGCGGATGTGTAGCTGTCGTTACGTGGATATCTCAAGGTGGAATGTCTTTGGGATCTGAAA